>JAJMEW010000180.1:0-153424 GCA_030574395.1 Pichia californica
TTAAAAACAAGCTCGTATGGCCAAGTTGGTAAGGCGCTACACTAGTAATGTAGCGATCCTCAGTTCGACTCTGAGTGCGAGCAGTTTTATTTTTTGCTTATCAAATTTATTCATGTCTTTTTATTTTGATATTTCAGATGCTACATTATAAACTACATTACAATATTTTCTGATAAGTATCAATGTCGAGTACAATAAATAAATAAGAAATAAGTAAGTAGGTTTTTATATTCAAGATAGTAAACAATAAGTTAAATAAATAAATAGTTTTTTTTAAGTTTTTAGAATTTTTTAGAAGTAGAAGAGAAAAAAAATAGAGTTTTTATGTGGAACTGAAATTCAAAAATAAAAGACAAATGATGAAATACAAATTAACAGTAACAAGAAAACCTACTTTTATTTTTTTTAAAAAAAAAAAAAATTAAAAAGAAGAAAAAGTTTTAAACCTTGATTCCAGAAGAAACTTCAAGTTGTTCAATAACAGGATTTAAAACATTTGGATTTAAGTCTTTGTTAGTTAATTTTAAGAATTCATCAGTCCATAAGTTTTCAATTGAAGTTTGATCAACAGAACCTACACCACAATGACCACCAATATTTTCCCAATCTGAAACTCTCTTTAAACCTAAATCTTTCCATAAACTATCAACAGATTCAATTAATTGATCACAAACTTCTTTACCATGATGTGGAGATGGAGTAATTCTTAATCTTTCTTCACCAGTTGGAACAGTTGGGAAATTAATTGCTTGAACATAAATTTTATATTTATTTAATAAAGAATCAGAAGCTTTTTTAGCATCAGCTGCATTACCAACTAATAATGGAACAATATGAGAAGGATTTGGAATAACTGGAATACCAATTTTTTTAAATTCATTTTTAACATATCTAACATTATGTTGTTGATTAACTCTATCTTCAATATTTTTTCTAACAATTCTAATAGAAGTTGATAAACCAGACATAACAGCAGGTGGTAAAGAAGTTGTAAAGATAAAACCTGGAGCAAATGATCTAATCCAATCAATCATACTTCTATTTGCAGCAACATAACCACCAACAACACCAAATGATTTACCTAAAGTACCAGTAATCATATCAATTCTATCCATAACTGTTTTATAATTAGGAGATGCAATACCATATTTAAGATGTGCATTAAAATCTAAATGTTCAGCAACACCAGCACCATGTGGACCATACATACCAACTGCGTGAACTTCATCTAAGAAAGTTAAAGCACCATATTTTTCAGCTAAATCACAAATTTTTTCAATTGGTGCAACGGAACCACACATTGAATAAACAGATTCAAAAGCAATAATTTTTGGAGTTGATTTTGGATACATTGCTAATTGAGATTCTAAATGATGTAAATCATTATGTTTAAAAATATGTTTTTTAGCACGAGAATTTTTAATACCTTGAATCATTGAAGCATGATTTAAAGAATCTGAAAAAATTACTAAATCCTTAAATTGTTTACCAAATAATGATAAAACAGCATCATTTGCAACAAAACAAGATGAGAAAACTAAAGCACCTTCCTTTTTATGTAAAGCTGCAACTTCTGATTCTAAATTAATTGCATGTCTATTATGACCAGCAATATTTCTTGTACCACCTGCACCAACACCATATTTTTCCATTGTTTTAATCATTTGATTAAAAACTTCTTTATTTTTACCCATTGCTAAATAATCATTTGAACACCAAACCATAACTTGATCTTCTTCTTTTTGTAAATGAGCTTTTGGGAAATCTTTAGCTAATCTATTAATATTATTAAAAAATCTATAAGAATTATCAGATCTTTTCTTTTGTAATTGATTATCAAAAAATCCATTATAATCAGTTGCAATTTCATTTGAATTAAAAGAATTTAAATTTTCACTAACATTTAAAGTAGCTGTTGCATCTTTATTAATTTTATTATTAACAGAAATTGAGTCAGTTGCTTGAGCACAGACGGATTTTGAAGGATGAGAATAGTTTCTTTTTGCTTCAATTGCTGGTCCCATAATTGGACAATGTGAAGCTTCATTTAATAAAGAAGAATTCTTTGCTAATTGCTTCATAGCAGTGGATGTATGAGATTTGACAAAAGGACAAACTCTTAAGGATGTTTTAGTTAATGATTCCATTTTTGGTTGAAATTAAATTAAATAAATAACTGATTAGTTGATTGATTTTTTTTCTTTTTTCTTTCGAACGAAGTCAAACAAACAACTTTGGGATGTAGAAGGAAGAAGAGAAAGAAAGAGATGAAGTGCAAGGAAAAGAAGGGTGAATAGTGTCATGAAGAAAAGAAAAGTACAACATTATAAACGGGAAGAAGGAACAACCGTCCAGCACCCAGGCAAGGAAAAGGAAAAGCCAACCAACATTCACCCAATATCGTCGAGTGAAATATGCATAACAAAAAACAAAAAACCCACTCGAGCATTTTCAATCATTCCCCGGTGGGCTAGCGGTTAGCGGTCTAAGTTTAAATTTAAATTTAAATTTAAATTTAAATTTTCAGAAAATAGTTCCAACCGTCAGTGAAAAAATAGAAAATAGAAAAAAATAGTCACGGTTTTCTTTCACCTAATTGGGCAACCGGAACGGGCAACGACTGCAGAACCGATTCAATCATTTATACATGTACGAGGTAGTAGACAGCTATGGTATTGATACTGGTGTTGAGCTTAATACTGGTCTCCTATCCCTGATATTAACACTGTATTCTATGACTGGATATTGGTGCCCAGTGCCGAGAGAAGATAGCTTTAACGTTATATATAGGATAGGATGTAGAGAACATGGTGTACGGAAGAAGACCAATTTCGACCAATGCGGTAATAAGTAATAGTCATCAAATCCTCAACAAACTCTAACCATAACTGCTTTATTTATGTATTCATTTAGATAGACAATTACTTGATTTACAGTAGGTTCACTATTCGAATAGTAAACACAATTGGAATTTTTATTATACGAAGAGTGATCTTCTATGAGTGTTGTAGGTTCAACTCCTCTACAAAAATAATTCCAATTCTGCTTATTATTTGTAAGTTACACCAGTTAGATGATGAAAGTAAACACCATATATACAGAATTATAAATTTTCTTTCCTTCTGAAATATATATGTATATTCGATAAGTTAAATAATATATTAGTGTGTCACCTGATCAAAGCACGTGATCCAATAAAAAAACTTTCCACTCAGGTAAAAATTTGTGTCTTGCTGTAACAACAAAAAGTCTTCTACCTGGTCTTAACTCTATTATATACCAAATTTGGTTAGTAAACGATTAATTAAATAAACTATACAAAGTTCCTATAAAGTAATGAAAAAACTACTTAACTTAATAAAACTTGTAGTGAAAATTCTTCAGAGGAAAACTAGATGAAGACTTCTAGTTTTCTCTTCAGTTGATTACATAAGCGAGCGTCTTTAGCCTCCGAACTCGGATTCTATTACACCCATATATATATATCCGAATCTATATCTGAAATCTGAAAGCAAAAACCTTTAAAATATGTAATCAGTTAGTAGACTTGCTCCTGTATTTGCCACTTACAACTACATATTATATCCATACTCCTTCTGAATACTTTAAATACACATTTTACTTATTTTAATGTCAGATACCGAAACCCAATTAGTTCTTAAATATACAAACCATCCCTCAAAATCATTAAATGTGGTATTCAATATCTCGGACTTAGCTTTGAAACTTTTACCAAACCCCGACACATCTTTACTTGAAAACAATTCCGAAACAATTCTTATTACAGAAGATATAATCAATGCTTTAAATAAATACGATATTCAAATTATTGATTCTCAAAAATCAGGTGGGAAAGCCACAG
Organism: Pichia californica; assembly: GCA_030574395.1. Lineage (NCBI taxonomy): Eukaryota > Fungi > Ascomycota > Pichiomycetes > Pichiales > Pichiaceae > Pichia > Pichia californica. The sequence continues at coordinate 3,863 of JAJMEW010000180.1, forward strand.
TTTCTTCATTTTATAATGATATATTGAATCCAATCTTTACAACATTTGGTATAAATCATAAATATTTAAAAACAATATCTGCACATTCAATACAAGAATATGCAAATTCGGTTAATCTTCATCCCGGTTCAAAATCATTATATTTATTTCTTTCAGGTGATACTTCTATTTTTGAATTTGTCAACTTTTTATTAAAAAGAACACCTTCAACGAATTTTTTTGATTCAAATATTTCGATATTACCATTTCCACATGGAACTGGAAATGCATTATGTCATTCTTTAATGCTTTCTAATGATTTACTTTGCTTAAAGGCATTTTTTAAAGGCCATTCTCATCATTTACCACTTTATAGAATAAATTCAAATTCAAGCTTAATATGTAAAGATGAATCATTATCAAATCTTTTAAATCCAAATATTCCAAATCAACTCTATTTTTTAGTAGTAGCATCATGGTGTTTACATTCTTCTTTAGTTTATCTTTCAGATACACCTGAAATGCGATCTAACTATGGATCAGAAAGATTTAGAATTGCAGCTAAAAAGATACTTGAAGAAAATCCAACATTTAAAGCTAAAATTTCATTCCAACCAGATAATAAATATTTGTCATATCAAAATAATAAATGGTCTATATCTCCATCACAAATTTCAAATGATTTATCATATTTTCTTTTATCTGCAGTTTCTAATTTTGAGAAAAATTTTAAAATTTCTCCTAATTCAGTAGTTGGAAATGATCAACTTCATTTGTTATCTATACCTCATATTAAACCAGATGAAATTATGAATATAATGAATTTAGCTTATAATAAAGGTTCACATTTAAATGATCAATATATATATTATTCACCTTTAAAAAATGGAAATTCTTTAGAATTGGAAATTTCCAATGAAATGGATTCATTAATGAGTATTATTTGTTTAGATGGTAGTTCTTGGGAAGTCAAAGGAATTGATCGTAAACTTACATTCTCTTATTTTGATCAGTCTTTCTTACATTATATAGCATAAATATCAAGTATTTATAACAATTAATTAGTTAATTAAAATAAATTTTATTCTATTAAAATTTCTTTTTTAAAATGTGTAAAACAATATAAATAATTAAAGATTTTTTTTTACATAGATATTATACAAAAAAGCAATTACGAACCAATATATCACTCAGTTTTGTTTCTTTTATCAGGTTCTTCAGAATCATTCATACTTCTCTTGCTTGGCATCGTAGGAATAGAAGGGTTATTGTTCTTAAAGTTAAATGTATTCTTATTGTTAGAATTATTACCATTGTTGCCTCTATTGTTACCACCATTGTTGCCACCATTGTTACCACTATTGTTACCACTATTGTTACCATATTTATTATTAGTATTGTTATTATTGTTGTTCATAAATGGATTGTGGTTGAATGTAGGATTAAAAGCACTAACATTTGCAAACATATTAGGCATTGGATTGAAATTCATTATTGGCATATTTGGTGTTGTTGGTAGACTAGAATTCACCATTTGTTTATTGTTTGGATTATATGACGGTGTGGAATTAGATTGTGTGTTATTTTTCTTCTTTTCTTCAAGCAATTTGACTTGTTCTTCAAGACGTGAAATCTTACCTTGTAAAAATTTCTCCTTAAACTCTTTCTCCTTTTCAACTGCAGTTCTGACATCTTTCTTTAGTTGTTCTTTTTGAGCTTCAAATGATTTCAATAATTCTTCCTTCTCTTTTGTAAAATCATTTGCAACACCAGTAGCAGAATTTGAAGCATGCTTATTTTCTAACTCTTTCATTCTATCAGCATGTATCTTTTCCAGTTCTTCAGTCTTAGCTTTAACTCTCTTTTCAACAATTTCACTAATTTTAGCTTGACTAGGTGCTCTGATTTTGATTTTATGTGCTTCAATTTCTTTATTTAATTGAATAAGACTATCAGCCTTCAACTGCTTCTTAAGTTCCTCTATTTCTGCCGAAGTTTTATCATCAGAATTTTTCAATTTTAAGTCTTGCTCTAGCTTCTTCAATGATTGTTCCTTTTGCTTTAAACTTTGTTCCATAGCAATCAAATCTGTTGATGGAGTAACAGAGTTAGATTTAGATTCATATTCTTTCTTTAATTTAGTCAATTGCTCATTTAAAGTATTAAGCTTTTCAGCATTCTCCTTAACAACATTACTATTTTCAATTGTTTTTTGATGAACCTCTTCCTTCAAAGTTCTGATCTGTAATTTTAACTTTTCGACATCTTCACCATCATTCTTATTTTCAGATTTCATGGTATCTAATTGCTTCTGTAACTCTTCAATCTTGGCTAAAAGTTCTTTAGATTCCTCAATAGCCTGTTGTTTTTCTAAACGAGTCTTCTTGAGAAGATCATTAGATTGATTCTTAAGTTTCTCAAGAGAGTTGGTCCTTTCATCATACTTAGACTGTAATTCAGCAATCTTAATATCCTTTTCAGATGAATCAGAAGATTGTTGAAGTTGGTTGTTTAATGAAAGTATTTGAGAATTCAATTCTGAAATTTGAGATTCCTTAGTATAAAGAATATTGTTAACAGTTTCAAATTGTTGTTTTAATGGACTAATTTCAGATGTTAATTCACTAATTTTAGATTCATATTCATTAATTTTTCTTTCATAAATCTTAGCCTGTTCTCTTAAAACACTATTGTTTTCCTTGTAGACTCTCAATTCTTCTACTTCTCCCTTCATCTTAGAAAGTGCATCAGAATACTTATCAATAGTGGATGATTTTTCCTTAACAATAATGAGTTCTGACTTCAAATCTGAAATTTCTTTCTCCCTAGATGAAATTGTTTGTCTAAGAATGGATTCTTCACCTTGCACATATTGTAACTGCTGACTTAAAGAATCCTTTTCTCTGTTTAGATATGTAATTAAACCCTTCATATCATCAGATTCACTGAAAGCCAATGGTGACTCTTCCAATTGGTTAAGTAACGTCCTATTTTGAGTTTCAAGTTCAGATATTCTAATCTTTGCATTTCTCACTTCCTGTTCAAATCTTGAAATTGACTCTTTATTTGCTTCTCTTTCATCCTTCAATAATCCTTCCGTTTCTGAAATTTGACCTTCAATAGATGCAATCTTATCTTTCAAATCATCACGTTCTTTAGCGATAATACTATACATAGTTTCGTTTGAAAGAATTTGTGTAGTTTTATCAGTAACCAAAGCATTAAGATCATCAATAGTTTTATTCTTAGATTCAACTTCCAATTTAACAACAGCAAGTTTGTTTTCAAAATCCTCTTTGATAGAATCAAAAGTGGAAATAGAGGAGTTCAATTCTTCTACCTTAGAAGTGAGTTCTTGTTTGACTAATTCAGAGTCATACTTAACATTTTCTATCTCTTGCTTCATTTCATCTCGTTCCTCTTCTAATTTGGAAGCATCAGTCTTTAATGATTCAACATTTGCAGTTAAGGAAACAATCTTTTCTTCCGCAACACTTTTGTAATGTTGATATGTTTCATTCAATGAAGCTAATTGTTGTTCAGTAGCAGTTGCTAATTCTTTAAATTGCGCAGCATCCTTAACAGCAATATCCAAATCTTCCAAAGCATGCTTTAGCTCTTCAGCTATAACAATATTGTCCTCGGTAGAACCAGAAGAATGGGCAATAGTGGTCAAAACAGATTGTTTTCTTTCATCGATACTAGCTTGTTTTTTCTTCAACAATGCAAGTTCCTCACTTAAATCAGAAATAATTTTCTCCTTTGTAGCCAATGTGCTCTTAATAATACCAGAATCTTCCGCCAACAAATCAATTCTTTGTTGATAAACCTTGGCATCAACATTCTTCGCATGTAGAATGTTACTAATTTCAGCATTACTTTTATCAAGTTTCTCTCTCAATGAATCAATCTCCTTTTGAAGTGAAGCAATAGTATTGTTATATCTTTGAACAGATTCTTTAATATGTGATTGACGTTCTGCATCTAAAGTTTGTAATTGAACAATCATCTTATTGGATTCTGACTTTTCATCATATAGCTTGGTGATATCAGTTCTTAATTGAGTCTCAACAGATTTCCAGATTTCCTTTTCTGCAGATAAACTTTTCACCTTAATTTCAAGCTCAACAACAGACGATCTACTTTGAAGCATAGAATCGTTTGCCTTTTGTAAGTTAGATTCTAATTTGTTCAAATTATTTTGACTCTTGTCAAGCATTGTTTTCAGTTGTTCGTTTTCCCTCTGAACAAATTCAACTGAGTGCTGTAAATTGTTAGCCTTTTCTTTGTTTAATTCACTTGTTGATTTTTCTTTACTCAATTGTAAAGCAATTTCAGATTTTTCAGATACGATGGTGTGAATCTTGGTGTTTAACTCAAAGATTCTACTGTCGTATGACTTCCTAATTTCAGCAAGTTCCTCCTTCTTGGACTTAAGTTCTTCCAACAAACTTGAAACTCTTTCATTGGCTGCATCCTTATCTTGCTTGTTGCCAATAGTAGCAGTTCCTGAATCAAACAGATTTTGCAAAATATCCCTACTATTGATAGCAGCTTGCAATTGTGTTTCTAAAGCCTTGACCTTTTGTTGAAGTTTATCAATTGCTTCTGTAGCCTTTTGAATAGTACTATTTTCAACTTCATCAATATGAGCAACTCCATTGGTTTCCTTATTCTCTAAATCTTCACCAAGCTTACGAGAAACTGACAAAAGCTTTTCATTTTGCTTGATCAAATCTGTGGTATTTCTAAAAGTGGTCAAACGAGTAGTAATAAGTTTATCTGTATCAGTTTCATCAACATCTCTAACTTCACCATAAGAGGAAACAATTCTATTGATATAATCCTTTTCTTCAAGTGTCAGTAATCTTTCACCAGAACCTTTATATTGAATTTCAGTTAATAGGATAACAAGTTGCCTTTGAAGATCAATTTTGTACTTTGTTAAGTTACGGATTTGCATTTGAGATTCACTCACCTTCTTCTTTAACACGTCACAATTTTTAACAAGTGCAGTTTTATCATTTGTGAGATTATCCAGCATGACCTTAATCTTTTCTTCTTTCTTTTCATAATCTTCACATTTTTCCTTGTATGATTCTAAGATGGGCCATTTAAGTTCAAGCTGTTTCAAAACACTTGACAATTCAGTTTCTGCTTTAACCTTAGCACGCTTTTCTCTTACGACATCTTTTCTTAAATTATTAAGCTCTGTTATTAAATCAGTTAATGACAATTCAGAGTGCATGTCTTTCAAAGTCTTTTGAGCAAATGGAGAAATTTGGAAGCCTGTACCATCAATTTTAGTATCTTTAGTATTCAAATCAGAGACCAGGGATTCTAATTCTTCAATCTTAACATCTTTAGAGATCAGTTGTTTTTCCATATCTTTAAACAAATCCTGGTACTCCTGCTCATCTTCCTTGACCTTTTTAGTTGTTTCTTCAAATAATTTATCCAATGACTCGATTCTTTGTGCCTTATCTTTGTTTGCTTTTTCTATAACTTGAATATAATCATCCCTCTTGGAAATTTGCTGCATAAATTGTGTTTCTTGAGTTTCCAATTTATCAGATAATTCTTTAATTTGAAATTGTTGTTCATTATTCTTTGTTGATAAACGTGACATTTCAGTAGAATAGTTCTTCAAAGATGCTTGTGATATTTCATAATTTTGCTTCAAACTGTTCAATTCATTGGACGTAGCTGCAAATTTAGATGATTGATTGGATCTATATTGTTCAAATTCAAAAGTAGCCTTTTGTAATTCTGTTTCAAACCATGTACGAGAATCACGTAAAACCTTGTTCTCTCTTTCCAATTTAGTTATTTCAAATTTGTACTGCATAACCTTTGAGTTCAACTCTTCTTTGGAAGTTTCAATACCCAATACCGAATTTCTAGCAACTTTAATTTCTTGGCAAAGATTATTTATTTCTTTGTTCAAAGAATTGATTTGTCCTTGCTTTTGTTCTAATAATTCTGAGATACTCGTATTAGATTTTTCTAATTCGGAAATTTTAAGTTTCAAATCATTTGAATATTTTGAAGTTTTGGTATTTTCACTACTTATATTTCTTAGTGTAGATTCTAATTGTTGCTTTTCATTTTCCAACTTCTTTTGATTGGTAACTACATTTTCAATTTCTTTTGCAGCTACAGCCAACTCACTTTTGGCAATTTCCATCTTCTTCTTGTAGGTGTGTTGTAATTGTTCATAATTAATTTCAATAAAGTTACTGCTAGATTTTAATTTTTCAAATTCGTTCAACTTGATCATCAAGGAAACAAACAATTCTTTGTTTGATTTTAATAATTCTAATGGAACGGAAAAGAATGCTGAAACAGACTGAATATCATCATCAGTGGAGATAAAATCTTCATTCAGTTTATCATTCAAAATTGCTGGCTCATTTATTGTTGTTGTAGAGTGTGGAACAATATATTCTTTTTCGTTGGTTGCAACTGGGACAGTTTGAATTTCTTTTGTTTCAATTTCCTGTGGATTCGTATCACTAATTGTCACTAAAGCTTCTAAAGCTTTATCTTCTTCAGTATCCATAGGATCAAGTGCAGGCTGAATTTCTTCAATATCGACATCCATGTCATCATCTTGGATTGGCTCTGCAATTGGACGTTCTTCAATGACTTCAGTAGGCTGCTCTGCATTTTGTTCATTTGATGGTTCTGCAACGACTTCGTTTGATGGCTCTCCAGTGTCTTCACTTGATGGTTCTGCAACGACTTCGTTTGATGGCTCTCCAGTGTCTTCACTTGATGGTTCTGCAACGACTTCGTTTGATGGCTCTCCAGTGTCTTCACTTGATGGTTCTGCAACAACTTCACTTGATGGTTCTGCAACAACTTCACTTGATGGTTCTGCAACAACTTCACTTGATGGTTCTGCAACAACTTCACTTGATGGTTCTGCAACAACTTCACTTGATGGTTCTGCAACAACTTCACTTGATGGTTCTGCAACAACTTCATTTGATGGTTCTGAATTGTCTTCAATCAATGGCTTTGTAATATCTTCAATCAATGGCTCTGTAAAAACTTCACTTAATGGTTCTAAATTATGTTCTTCTGATGGAGTTTCTGTTTTAACTATCACCGGTTGTTCTGAAGTATCTTTATTGTTGATTTGTTCATGAATTTGCTTTAGAATATCACTTGAAATTGAATCTTCAGGTTTTAAATCCACACTTGGTGTAGTTGAAAATGATAATTCTATATCAGTAACTTTCTCTTGATTCTTATCAGTTGGTTCTTCATTTGAAATAGCTGGTTTTAAAGTAGCTGTAATAGGCGTTTCCGAAGGCGGATGTTCTTGTGGTTGCTGCTCCTGCTGTAATGAAGCAGTATTTTCCTCGGTAACTTCTTTCTCGTTAGAAACGTTATCCATGGTTGACAGTGCAAGTCACTGGGAAGAGAAAGTTCTGGGTCAAAAGAAAGAGTCCAACCTCCTACTGGAAACTGGAAAGAACATAAGACAAAACAAAATGAAACTGTGTATCATCCTGCTTCCACTGAAACACCTTCCCCCTGACAATTGACAATACAAAACACAAACGCTACAATTTATTTACTGAACCAGTCGCTGATTGATTTGACTCTTCGCAGTGCACAGGTGTTAAATAGTTTCATTAAATCAAAAAAAACTAGGCATTTCTCCAACACGTCAATTTCCCTTACGTGTTCTAGTGTTTAAACAGTTATCTTCGGAATGGGACTCATTCTTAGTTAGTTAGAAAGTTATAGCAATGACGAAAAAGGAAACTCCACAAGAGGAACTTTTAGGTATGTAGAAATTGGACTATAATTTGACTAAAATTGAAAAATACTAACATTTTTGAAAATATTTTTACATGATTATAATTTAGCATTGGAAAAATTAAGAGAAAGTTATATAAATGATATAGCTAAAATTGATACTCGAATAGAGTTGTTGAAAATAAGAATTGAAGACGAATTAGCAGGCAAATCTATAATTGATTCAGATACAGAATTTGATGATCCAAGTGTCGATCCAAGATATGAATTTCAGCGATATGAAAATAATAATACAAAATTAGAAGATAGTAAAATACCAATACCACAACGCCCAAAATCAAATACTGGACTATACAAAGGAAATGATATGAGAATTGCTAATACTTTTGTTTCAGCTAGAAATGAAAAAATGCAAATAATGAGGGCAGAAAAGCAGATCAAACAACAACATGACCGAGTTAAAACGTTAAGGTCTATTGAAGATACTAAGTCTGCAGTGTCTACATTATCTACATCACTTCAAGAGAAAAGGGAAAAACTAAAGATTGCCGAGCAAAGACAAATGGAAGAAGATTCAAACGAGCCTATTAGATATGGTTTTGATTTGATTGATATCCCATCTGACTATAAACTTCAAATTCCTTCAGAAAAATATCATGGTAATGGATATATCAAGGAACAAGACGTAGCATACGATAATTATTCTCATCAATATATTGCAACACGATATATACCAGAAGATATTTTGAATAATCAAATAGGTGATACTAATGTATATCGTTTGTCAACATTATTAAGAGAAGCATCTGTTAGGAAAGATTACTTTAATCAAACTAATTTTATTCTTGTTGGTATTGTAGCTGAAAAATTTGATACCACCATTGATAGGTTTAATGCTAAATCTATAAAAATAAGGCTGACGGATTTTGTATATGATATTATGGTAACATTGACTGGGGAAGCACAGGAAAAATATTGGAAAGTACAACCTGGTACATTAATTGCAATTCTTAATCCTGAAATGCAAGATCGATATTACAAAAAAAAAGGAGTATTCGTTCATAATTCAAATGATTTCATACTGAAAGTTAAAAATGACTCAGGTATAATTGAATATGCAAGAGCTAGGGATTTTGCTATCTGTAGTTCAGATAGATGTAAACATGCAGTTGATATCATGAAATCTAGATTTTGTCCTTACCATAAAGAGAAAAATGCCGATAAAGCTGCTTCTAACAGAATGGAAATGGGATCAGGTTATAAATCATATGCACCAGTTGATTCTAATGGTAATAGACAAGCCATGGTTATGACTTTTAAGCAAGTTGAAGAATTAGAGAATGTCAATACTTTCAAAGGAAACAAAACTAGTGGATTAGCGATAGAGAATGCCGCCCCAAATCCACCTTTAAAAGAAATAATTGGTGGCGGTGTCCTTTTAACTGATTATTCTGACCCTTTAACTATTTCTAATATGCAATCAAAAGCTGAAAAGAACGCTATAAAAGGTGTAAGTAAAGATACTATTAGTGAATTTTTAGGTACCGGTATCAGATATGATAGAAAGCATGATAAAAATGCTATTATTAAACAAGAGAAAAATAGGGAACTTGATAATAAGTTGAAGAAGAAACAAAGAGAGAATGATTTTGAGTTACAATCAACTTACAAAAAAGCTCTTCAAGCAGTTGAATTAAAGAAATTGAAAGCTAAGCAAGGTCTTGAATTGGTGAAAGAACTTTCTATTGCTAGTAAAACAGAGAAAACATTGAAAAAAGATAGAGATACAATTAGTGCTTTGAAAAGAGAACGAGAAGAAGCTTCTGAACATTTAAGAGATTATCGTATTAAAAAACATAATACCACATCATTAGGGGATAATGATATTGATATTCACCAAACTGGAATTGTTGGTAACAACGGTGTTACTATTAATAACAAAAATATTGGTGATCTCATTTCTAAAACTGCAAAGTGGAGACATATGAATAACCAAAATAATGAAAGGGGGGTTGACTTAAGTAGCGATAGTGAAAGTGATTACTGACCATGATTACTGATCATGATTACTGCGAAAAATAAGAAGGAAAAAAAATCTATTATGTAGCAAACTGTATAATGAATGTAAATGTATATTACAAATAAATGATAATGATCAGAAACTATCATTACTCTAAAGATAAAATTTTAAAAAAACGTAATTACCTTCATACATCACCTATTTCATCAGCTTCTATAGGTGTTGTTAATTCCGAACAGAATTGTTTCATGACATTTCTTAGAAGATTTCTACGAATTGGCTTGGATAAGAAACCAGACATACCAGCATCAATACACCCCTTTTCATTTGAAACATCCGCAAATGCTGTTAATGCAACAATAGGGCCTTTATAACCCAATTCATTTCTAATAAGTCTGGTAGCAGATAAGCCATCCATATTTGGCATTTGAACATCCATAAGAATCAGATCAAATGGTTTACTATTGGTATTAATACATTCACGAACAAATTCAACAGCATCCTTACCATCCCTAGCCATTGTTATGTTATTTATATTTTCTAACTTTAACATTCTTTTAACAACTTCTTGATTAACTGAATTATCTTCAGCAACTAATAATTTGAGATCACAATTACTTTTTTCTTGAAAATATGAAATTTGTTCAGAATCTTCTGAGTTTTTAGAATGGTAAGAATGGGCCGTACCTGTAGATGCACGCGTAATTAATTCAGGTTTATCATAAACTACCGATTCTTTACCGTTAGAATCTGTTCTATATTCTTTTGGAACTGTAGATTTATAACTACATGCTAAACTCATACGTTTAACATTTTTAGAATTTGAATTTTCTTCATCACTTGAAATATTTTCTTCATGAATAATATCATTCTCATCAATAAAAGTAACTTTTTTCTTTTTATTATATTTCTCATTAAAATCATCCTTAGAATATTCTTCATATTCATCATCATCCAGTATGATTTCACCAACTTGAGGTAAGGGTATAGTAAATGTGAAAGTTGAACCAACACCAACAGTAGAATTCAGCGTTAAAGTACCATGCATCATCTTTGCAAATTGTTTACAAATAGATAAACCTAAACCGGTACCACCATGTGATCTTGATAAAGTTTGATCACCTTGAACAAATGCATCAAAGATTTTATCTTGTAGTGAATTTTCAATACCAGTACCTGTATCACTTACAGAAAATCTTAAAACCCATGATTTATTATTATCATTAATATTGTTATTTTCAGATTCATTTGATTTACCAAATTTGTAACATTTTTGATGTTTATGATGCAGTTCAAAACCATCATCTATTGCTTCTTTTGAAAATTCATCATCATTAAAATATTCAATTTCACAATCTGGTGATTTATATAATGAAGCTAAAGATTTAATATATACAGATGAATTTAATGTTGATAAAGATGAAACACTCTTTGTAGAAATAATTGATGATGAATCACTTGAAGATTTCTTTGAATCCTCTCCACTACTAGAAGTAGTATTATTGTATTCATCACATTTATTTAATTGTTGTACAGGATAATGCTCTGTATCATTTTTTAAACCTTTAATATAAACTTTTTCGTATTGTTCTTCCTTTGATCTTTCTTCATCATATAAACCTAAAACTTGAATCAGAACTCTAACAGTTCCATTTTCTGGAGTAAATTTCAAAGAATTACTTACTAAATTCATAACAACTTGAATAATTCTATTTGCATCACCAAATAAAATTAATTTTCTAATAAGATTTGGTTTTAAAGATATGATTAAATTAACATCTTGATCTTTGGCCGTTTTACCAAAAATAGATTTAATTTGAGATGCAACTTCAATAACTTGAAAATTTTTCTTTTGTAATTTTGATTTATCTAATTGATTTTTTGAAAATGTTAATAATTGAATTAAAATATGTAATAACAATTCACCACTTCTAAAAATTAATTCTAAAGAATTTTGAATTTTATTGATATCCTTTTCACTCATTGCAACAGATGTCATACCAAGTATACCATTAAGTGGTGTACGCAGTTCATGTGATATATTTGCAATGAAAACAGTTTTAGCTTCATTAGCCTTTTCAGCTTGTTGACGAGCTGTATCAGCTTGAACTTTAGCAATTTCTAATTCTTTTGTTCTTGCACGAACACGATCTTCCAAATGAGAATATTGACGATCTAATTCTAAAGTCATTGCATTAAAAGCTTCTGTTAATTCAGTCAATTCATCATAAAATAAACCTTTGGTTTTCACTAAAGATGGTAAAGGAGTATTATTTTGTCCGATATTATCGGAACTATTGGTCAGACTGTCCATAAATGAAGGGGATTGTAATGAACCATTCCAACTATTTCGTGAGCTATTATTATTATTATTATTATTATTATTATTATTATTATTGTTGTTGTTGTTGTTATTATTGTGTGTTGTTAAGGCATATGCCGAATTTCCAAAATTTGGAGTTATTGGTGATGAAGGAGTAGTTGGTGTTAAACTTTGAACTGAATTTTTATTCATTTTATTGTAATCATCATAATCAAAACTATTTTCAAATCTTTTAAAATCCCCATTACCGTTTTTTTCATCAGTATTATGTACTTTCATCAGTGAATGAAATGGATTTAAATGTTTTCTTCTTCGTTTCTTTTTCAGTCCTCTCCTTTGTGTTATTTCTTCAGTTGCCTTTTGAAGTTTTAAAATTGGTCTAACACCATAATGAGCTAATGGAAAAGTTATTATAGTTAAAAATGCTGCTAAACCAATACATAAACCAATCATAATATGTATAAGTTTTGTTATTGGCTTTTCAAAATCAGATCGATCCTGTTCAACAGTTACCATCCATAAAGCATAACCTAAATCAATTGAAGAATATCCTAGAGAAACAGCTTCACCTAATGGATTTTTTATATTAACATAATTACCTAAAGTTTTACCATCTAGAAAAACATCTGAAGCAGGTGCAAATGTAGTTAAATTATATACAATTTGATTTCCATAATCATCTAGATAACTATCATCAAACATATATTCAAAACCTGTATAATTTGTTAAATTATTATAAGGATGAGTTGGACTAATATAATTAATGGAAGAATATTCATTTGATTTAATTGTAGTTGTATTAAAAGATGCTAAATCTAATATAACTGTTAAATAACCTGATAAGAATTGTTCAGGAATTAAAATTGATTCATTTGTATAGATAGGTAATGTCATAGAAGCAAAATATTCTTCACCATCTGCATATGGACCTTCAATATAACCTCTATTAGATAATAAACCATCAGGTAAAGAATTAACAGTTTCAGAATTATCTTTTTGCAATATAAATAATTCATCTAAAATTTCTTCTGAAGCATTTTTTGATTCAGAACTTGTAACATTTGCAACTACTAAAAAATTTAAATCATATAATCTTGCATATGATAAATAGGAAGTTGAATCTAAAGTTTGACTTATTGTTGATTCAACATCATCAACAGCACTTTCAGAATTATTACCAGCTTTCCTTTGAGTTAATAATTTTTGAATTGTTTGTTTTTCAGATAATTGAGAAATTTGGAAATAATAAGTATCTAATACTTGTTGAAATTGAGAACTTTTCAATTCTGCTACTAATTCTAATTTAGATACTCTTGTATTGATAAGAATACCAGTAAAATAAACTCCAGTAACAATAGCTAAAACGAGAAGAGAAAACATTGCAACGAACATCACAAGGGCTATAAGCTGAGTTCTTATCGAGACTCTCAGCCTGTGCTTTTGAAACATGGTTAAAGATGTATCACAAGTGGTTAATGGATTCTGGAGGAAGTAGTTGGTGAGTGAATAAGCAAGCTATATATTAGCCTTAAATGTGAATATACGTGTAGTGTTGTGTTGTGTAGTTTTGTGTGGTGGTGTGTGGTGTTGATGGTGATTATTGTTATTATTGTGATTAATAATTATGTATTATGTCATGTTTATGTTTTCTTCCCAGTTTTCAATCTGTTTTCTCCAATTTTTCTTTTCATCAGCCGCTTACGTCACCCTCCAAAAATGCTTACGTCAGCCGCTTACGTCAGCCGCAAAAAAAATAAAAAAAAAGCGAAAAATCGGAAACCGGCAAAACTCAAAAATTTCCGGGTCTCAAAAATTCTTTCTCTCCTCTCTCCGTTAGCGGGGGGATGAGAGATGAGAGACGAGAACATAGAAAACGGCAGAAGAGAGAGAGTGAGATGACTGAGTTTTCCATTTTGGATTTTGGATTTTGGATTCTGGCTTTTGGTAGAGGAGCTGTGTGAGTCTTTCACGTTCCCGTTTTCTCCGTTGTTTCCTTTTGTTCATCCCGATTTCATTCCTTTTTAAAGTTACTTGATTCTATTCTTTATCTCTCTTTTAATCAATCAAAGAACCAAGTAACCAAACAATCAAACAATCAACAATGTACTCAGCTGCATCTCGTGCTCAAGTTCGCTTATCTTTAATTAACAGACATTTTTCAACTTCTAGTATTTCTCTTGAAAAGATTAAAGTGAAAAATCCAATTGTTGAACTTGATGGTGATGAAATGACTAGAATTATTTGGTCTGATATTAAAAAGAAACTTATTTTACCATATCTTGATGTTGATCTTAAATATTATGATTTAAGTATTCAATCAAGAGATGCAACTGATGATAAAATTACAGTTGATGCATCAAATGCAATTAAAAAATATGGTGTTGGTATTAAATGTGCAACAATTACACCTGATGAAGCTAGAGTTAAAGAATTTAATTTAAAAAAAATGTGGTTATCTCCAAATGGTACAATTAGAAATATACTTGGTGGTACTGTTTTCAGAGAACCAATTGTTATTGGCTCTGGACCTAATAAACAACCTGGTGATATTGAAATTCCAAGATTAGTTCCAGGTTGGAAAAAACCAATTATAATTGGTAGACATGCTCATGCTGATCAATATAAAGCAATTGATTTTGTTGTTCCTGAAGCTGGTACACTTGAAGTTATTTTCACTCCAAAAAATTCAAATAGTGAAAAAATTACTCGTAAAGTTTATGATTATCAAGGTCCAGGTGTTGCTTTATCAATGTATAATACTGAAGATTCAATTAAAGGTTTTGCTCACTCTTCTTTTAAAATGGCATTAAATAGAAATGCTCCTTTATTCTTATCTACTAAAAATACTATTTTAAAAAAATATGATGGTAGATTTAAAGATATTTTCCAAGAAATTTATGAATCTACTTATAAAGCTGAATTTGAAAAGAAAGGTTTAACTTATGAACATAGACTTATCGATGATATGGTTGCTCAAATGTTAAAATCTCATGGTGGTTTTGTTCTTGCCTTAAAGAATTATGATGGTGATGTTCAATCTGATATTGTTGCTCAAGGTTTTGGATCTCTTGGTTTAATGACTTCTGTTTTAATTACTCCAGATGGTAAAGCTTTTGAATCTGAAGCTGCTCATGGTACTGTCACTAGACATTATAGACGTTATCAAAAGGGTGAAAAAACTTCTACTAATTCAATTGCTTCTATTTTCGCTTGGACTAGAGGTATTGCTCAAAGAGGTAAATTAGATAGTACTCCTGAAGTTGTTGAATTTGCAAATACTTTAGAAAAATGTGTTTTAGATACCGTTTCAAAAGATGGTATTATGACTAAAGATTTAGCTTTATTAGTTAATAAGAAAGATTACGCAGATACTGAAGGTTTCTTAGATGCTGTTGCTTCAAGATTATCAAAGACTATCAACGCTTAAATTTGATTTCCTTTAGTCTAAAAACACACACAAATAAATAAATACAAACACAGATAATTATAGCTGAATTATACATCTGACTCTTCTAACAAATGCATCAATATCCCACTTCTAATTTATACTTGTACTTCTTTTATAGAACATCTGTTCTTAAACCCCCCCTATTTAATCATTTTATACATATATACTTTCATATATAGTTCATGTTTGCGCAACGAATAAACAAAACATTAGTTAATAAAAAAATTGTAACTTTAAAAATAAACTAAAACTAAAAGTCAACTTGTTTTTAATAGTATGGGAATTACAGAATTAATTCAGTTTAAACAAAATATAAAGTTTATTTGTCCTTTCTTTCATCACTATAGGCAATGCTTAAACTGGGGAAAGAACTATAATATATACTTTTATATTACTGTCATCAAATCAAATCTATTCTCTTAGAAACAGTGTTAAGCCCCATTTTATTGGGCTCGTCCGCAGAGTTGTATATATATATATGAAAAATAAGCTCATGATATAATCCACAAAACCCACATTCACACAGCACAATCATTAAATTTAGTAATAGGAAACTTTAAAAATAAAATAAAAACAGATATAAAAGTTCAAAATTTACTATTTGATTTAGGAAATTATTTTCCTTAGAATACTTATTTAGCATTCCTTATGCATCATATCACCGGTTTAATTATTATCTTGTTTATTCTGTATTTTCTATAGTTTGTTGCGATTCTAAGTATTCCCACAATCCATTAAGAGAATAGTAGGTGAGAATAATAACACCACAAAATTTCATATACGGAACTGCAAGAACACGGTAAAAATAATTATGTGGATTCATATCAGTACCAGGTATTTCATAATATGGTATTTTTTCTTCATCTACAATTTTCTTTTGACTTTGAGTTTGTGTTGCTGATTCCTCTTTTATATTCATAAAATGTACAGAATTGTGAAATTCACGACGACATAATGGGATGGTTCGGTAACCAAAGTGTTTCAAATAAGGGGATGACTTTTGTGATTTCCCTATCCTTATAAAAGCGTTCATAATGTATGTTTCTTAGTGTATGGTTTGTGACTTGTGACCTGTTGTGTCAATCAAATTGGATGCTATGTCAAATAAAAAGCCCTCTTCTTCCAACTCTTCCACCTGTTAACTGTTAACTGTTGCAGCTCGATAAATTGGTGACCGGAGAACTTCGCTAGGGAAAGAGAACGGTGGATTTCGGATTTCTTAGTGAAGAACTTTTTTCAGTGAACTTGACGAACTGGGAATGCTGAATATAATAATGATTTTATATATATGTATAAATTTCTGTCGAATCAACATTCAACAAAATAACACATATTCAATGACAGAAAATATTGAGAAAATCCAATAAAAATGGAAATCTACCCCCTTCAGAGGCACATTTAAATAAAATGTTGTATCACCACGGTTATTATACAAAACTGGTATATTCTAACAATATTAAAAATGTATCCATATAAATCACACTAAAAGGCAAAACTAAGGTATATACTTAAAATTATTTACTAAGAATGAAAAATATCGTGCATTAAATAGTTTTTATTCTTTTTATAACGAAGAATATACATTATTTATGATCCAGAATAACCAATTTGATATTCAAGTTCAAGCAAGTTTCCTCTCACAATTCAATAACATGGCAACCATTCTCCAATATTACCAAACTTTACAATTAGTCAAATATTTATACACTATTATACATTCCAGTCATAGATATTATAAACAACCTTTATTATTTCCTAGAGATCCAAAGGCACACAATACACAACAGCCTATTCTTATTGAATTATATACTGATACATCTTTCACGGACTCAGTTAGTCAATGTGGGTAAATAATTTTAATTGATGGGATCTATATTAAATCTAAAAGCTATAGATTACAAAATTTTGGTTATAATAATATCAATATTATGATGAGATGTGATAATTTGCCAGTTGTTAATGTTGTTTTAGGTACTAATTCATTAGAAGATCAAATGCCTGAACACATTCACTGCTTATATTACTTACAAAATGGACCTAAACGGGGTGATTTTTATTTAGAACATATTAAAGGTTTTTTGAATCCAGCAGATATCTTAACAAAAACTTTAACTAATAAACCACTTCAAGATTTACTCTAAGGTCCATTATTAAACTCAGCATTTGAATTTAATTCAAAACCAAACTCTTGTAAACAACACCATATTACCGAATAATTAGAACCACATTCTATTATCGTTATCCTTAACAAGAAGAGATCACGGAAACTCTTAATCAAATTTGATAAAGGGCAAGATGATTCTGGTATACCTGATATCGATAACAATGATAATTTACCTCATGTCGATAAGAATGATAATTTTAAGGTTCGGCAAATTAATAATGATGTTAGTAATGATGCTAGTACATTGTCTTCAACGCAACTTGATACAACTAGTGGCAGGAATGTATTTAGAAATATTTCGATTGATTCCTTTGACCCAAATTTCAAATCAACTGAATATACACCTACAGAGTCCATAGAATTGAACGAACCTGTATTACAAACCGCAGACAAGTATAAATTCAAAAGTAACTTGACTTTCTCTGACTTCATCAGAGACTGGTTTATCGGATGCCACGACTCACAACAAATTCCAATATATTATATTAAAAACCAATGTAAAGGATGGATTAAGTATTGTGGCGATTCTCAATATAGGAAGTATCGAAGAGTGGCCGAAGTATTATGTGTCCTTTTCGGCGAAAAAAAGCTTGCATGGCATCGTGATAAAATAGATGCAATTGTAGAGGAAATTGTATGTATATCAGAGACAAGAGACATTTTCCTTAATGTAGGTAGACTGGCGTCATTTTTGGCAGGCACGGATTCGTGCTCTACAAACATTAAGTGGAAAATAGAATCTGACAGACAAAGGTATGCAATAGAAAGATTAAAAAATGCAATACGAATATCAAGATTCTATAATTTATTTGACATATATCATTAACATTGATATATTTTGTCTTCGTCACACCTTCAACCTTTCTAATAAATATTTAATACTATTAGTTCCAAGAGATTGTAGTTGCATTCATTAATTTCAATTCTCTTTTGTTTTCGTAAACCGAGTGCTTTAAAATCGCCAACCTCCTTAGTAACTGAAGCAGGAGACTTTCCTTTGTACTTTCCTACTGCATCACTTCACAATGAACACATCAGTTCATGATAAACTGAAAGAGTGACCTTTCTGAAACTATAAACGCCTCAGGCAACACTTAACACTGAACACTTAACACTGAACACCAAACACTGAACACTAAACACTAAACAGAGAAATTGCTTTTCGACACAAAAATAAAAAACAAAAATCGTACCGACAAAAACTCGAAACTCGACACGTTTTTTATTACGAAATTCAAAATTGATTACCTAATAATATTCCCATTTGAGTAATTTCTTTTCTACTATACAGTTTACAAATAATTAGACTAACTTAATTACTTACTTCTTCAAATCATCAGGATTACCATCATCATCATAATTATCACTTCCCAAAGTCTTGGACACACCTAACATCGATTCCCGTAGCTTTAATTGATACAAGTTCCCACTGCTGGAATCTAACCCAACCAGTCTGTGAGGACTCGTTATTTTAGGAGAAGCAATCAATTTTTTGGTGGTTAATTTCCCACTATGACTTCTAGTTTTACGAGATTGAGACAAAGATGGAGATGTAGGTTCATTATTCATACTCATTGAATTCATGAAATCAAGTGGCGACCCAAGAAATCCAGGCATTATAATGTTATTGTTAGACCCTGCAATATCATCGTCTTCATTCTTTCTAATAATAACACTAGAGTTAGATTCTTCCCATTCAGGTATAGTTGTTTGAATATCAACGATATTTTTGGTGTCACGAACAGGCGATATAAATTCATTCATATCTTCATTATTATCCTGTTGAGGTGTGGATTCAGATTGTAAATTAAAAGATTGTGATGATGATCTTACTCTTGATGATGCATTTCTAATATTTTTACCCTCATCTAAAATCATTGAAGATTCCATTTCTGACAATGTTTCTATATTTGAATCTTTGTATTCCGAAATATCCCTAATTGAATTCAAATTGACCCTCATCAATTTATTGCTTATTGAATTGACTCTATTACCTTGTCTAATAAATGAAGATTCATTAGCATCATCAACGCTAGCAGAATTACTAAGGCCACTATTTTTCCTTTTTTTATGGTTCATCAAATTTGTTGTTGTATATTCATCAAAATCAGCCGCCAATTGCCGAATACAGCTTTGTAACAAATCATCTGATAATTGATAACATTGCATTCTGGCATCTTCTATAGTTTGAATATTATTTGCAAGGCTTTCAATCATACAGATATATTGAGCCAGAATTCCAGGGATAGAATCAATGTTATTAATTTTACCTGATTCAGATATCCATGAATCAAATAAAACTGAAGATTCATAAAATATTTGTTTCTCAATCTCAGTTTTTAAATAGTCAATTTCCCTGTTGTATAAATCTTCATCAAAAGTTTCCCAACCTTCTATTTCTCTTAATTTATTTAAGAATGACTCAGATGTATCTTGAAGAATAACATCCAATTCTGTCCGCTGATTGTATTCATTTTCAAGTATATTGATTTGAAGTTTCAAACTGCTAATAATTTTGTTTAAATTCTGCTTTAATGAAATAATTCTGTTATCTATATCAAACTTCTCAAGATTTTCCAAGAACTCGGTTAATTGTTTAGTATATATCAGTAAGATTTTTCTCTTTGCAACGATGTATATTTTATTTGATTTTAAATGTTCACATTTATTCACATTATTCCAAAGTCTTTCAATCATAATTTTAAATTGTGATCTAACACTATTTCTTTGATCAGAATATCTTGTCACCTCTCTTTTAACAGTAATATCCATCAATGTTTCTAATTCATAAATCTTTCTTTTCTGTTCAGCAATAATTTTCATATATGATCCAACATGTTTCATAACAGTGGTTCTATTTCTCACAACTTTAGTTTTAATTTCCTTTGCTCTATTTGCAAATTTTAATGCATTTAATGTTTCATCATAATGTCTCGAGCTCGGTGAAACACAAACAATCATAAGCGTCTTACAATTACCCCCAAGAGAGAATTTTAATAACCTTGTAAGCTTAGAATCCCTATAAGGAATATGCTTTGATCTTCTAGAATCACATAATGCATTGATACAATTACCTAAAGCTAATAACGATTTGTTAATATTAGCACCTTCATGTAATCTAGCTCCTTTATTCTTTGTTGCACTTGCCCTTTCACTACCAGCAAGATCAATGATTGATAATACAGATCTAGTACTCTTTTCATAAATATCACTGACATGTGGAGTTTGCGTTATATATACTTGTATTACAGCATGTGATCTAGATGAAGTTTCATTTGCTGCTGTTGGAGAGACACTTCTATTATAATTCCCTTTCAATATTACATCCATGACATCTTCAACACTTGAAGTATCTACCATTGTTAGATTAGAAACAATAATTTCCTTATTTTCATTTTCTAATAAAGTTAATTTTCTTGAACTTGTTTCAATATTTAATAAATCTTTTATAGTTTCATTGTATATTTCTAAATAACTTACCTGTACCGATATATCCTTTTCATTTTGATTTTCAATTCTAGTGAACAACTCTTTAACAGCTAAAAATATAATACCTGGATTATCTGGAGTTCCTGTAATAGTATAAGTTTTACCACAACCCGTGGCACCATATGCAAAAACAGTAGAATTATAACCATCTAAAACAGCTTCAATTGAAGGTTTTGTGGAATTCTCATAAACTTCATTCTGTGTACAATTTTCATCAAATAATTTGTCAAATATGAATTTATGTTCTTTATGTCTCCTATTATGATTGCTTAACCCTCTAATAGATACACTTCTCCTGCTATTATCACTTCCCATAATATTTGTGTTATTTCCTTCATAATTTACCACATCAACTGGTTTTGGATCAAATATTAACATTCTATCATCAACAACATCTAGAATCTTTTTTATTGTAAATGGTTGTTTTGAGAAAACGTTATGATTATTAATATTATCATTATTTTTTATATTTTTAAAGTTATGATTTGAATATATATTTTCTTTATTTATAATGCATTGATCGTCGTATGTATTATCATAATCATTGTTATTATCATGAACAGTCTCATCTTCTTCTTGTAGATAGATTCTTTCCTCTGAAGTCAGAGGCCTGATACGCACGGCAACAGATATCGAAGACTCTTTAGCACTTTCAAGATCCACCATTGGTTTGATTGTTATCAGTGATACAACACAACTAGCCGTGAAGAAATGATATAACTTACTCTTGCTTCATTGATTGTAAACTATAAATTGTAAATTATAAATGTAACAAAACAAAACTCAAAACCTTTGTTTACGTTTCGAATACACCACGCGCCGCCTTTTTCTTTTGCTTTTTGACGTTTCGGCTTTTATTTATTACTGGTTTACTATACGTTAAGTGATTGCTGATTAAATGTATACATATATATGAAAGATAAAGAGTCATTACTTATCTATTGAAGAGGAGCATAGAGAATTTGAGTGACATACTTACGTTTGTACCTCACTACACTGGCCACAGCTAATGTATTGTGTTTAATAGAAGTTGTAGCAAGATGATTTAAAACAACATGGTTAGGAATGCTCAATGCACCACCTGTATTAGCTTTATCATTGTTATTGTAACCATTAAGAATAACATTCTCAAGATGTGGAGGGAGTTGTGGCGGAATCAACCACTGTTTTGTATAACTTCCTTTCTTTTCATTGTTATCTAATGTGACATAATATTCTTCCATAACTTTAGGATCTGTAAAAATAGATGGAATAGCAGTAATATATTCAGTTGGAGCATTTTCATTGGCTTCTTGATCATCATAATAACGAGAGTATCCATCACCCATATCATCATCATCTTTAGTAAGACCTAATTTGGAATCCATTGCTCGAAGAGAAGCACGTGATTTGCTATTAGGATCTCTTTCAAAATCGTGTTCAGTAGGGAAAATTTCTAAATAATTAACAAAATGACCAGAATGATCTGTTGCAGTTGGAATAAAATTAGAACATTTAACTTCATTATCAACAACAAACTTAAATCTATGTGTTCCAGGTGGTAAAGCAATTTGAACATGAAAAGAACCATCTTTTGGATCAGGTCCATTCAATGCAATCATCTTTCTCCATCCCGTAAAAGTACCCATAACAAATACTCTTTCACCTCCTTCTGTCCATTTGAATACTGTTGGAACTAGCACAGGCTGCTGCTGTTGTTGTTGTTGTTGTTGTTGCTGTTGTTGCTGTTGTTGTTGCTGTTGTTGTTGTTGTTGTTGTTGTTGTTGTTGTTGTTGTTGTTGTGACTGAGAATATAAAATATTTTGACCTATATTTGTGGAATCATCCATCATAAAATCATCATTTTTGCTATCATCTATCTTTCCAGTGTTTCCGATATCATCTGTTAATATTATTGAGGATTTCCTACTGACAATACTGCCATCTTTTTGTGCATGTTCAGCATCTGAATGATGCTCAGAGTTTTCGATAAACTGGTCACCATGATCGGTGACGTCCATCATGGAGACATCTCTCTGTCTTGTTGTGTAGTCATCTGTCATTGCTCAATATGTATGTCTGTGATTGTGTCTGTGATTGTAGCCTGTTACGTCCACTTCCTCTACCACTCCACTCCACTTCACTTCAGTTCAGTTGGCATCAGCAGTAACTTGTTCTCTTCTTTTCTCTTCTCCCAATCTCTCAATCTCTCGCACCACGCCCTACACAAAACACAGCACAGCAAATACGACTAATCTGCTATATATATGGCAGCTGAGCCAGCTGCTGCTCAGATGCTCTTATCTTAAAACAACACGATAATAAGACAACAAGACAACGCTATCCCTCACAAGACACACATACCACAATGTCGACCAGATCACCAGAAGAACAATTGAAAGAATTCGAGCTTACAGCAGCTTGTTTACGTGCTTACTTACAAAAATATCCAGAACTTCAAACACCAAAAGTTTTGATAATTTGTGGTTCAGGTCTTGGTGGTCTCTCTTCTTTACTCAAACAAGATGATAAATATCATAAAATTTCAATTAAATATAAAGATATTCCTGGCTTTAAAGAATCTCACGTACCTGGACATTCTGGTGAACTTATATTTGGTCATTTAGGTGAAAATGCAACACCTGTAATGTGCATGGTTGGTAGATTTCATTATTATGAAGGTCATTCATTTTACTCAAATACATTCCCAATTAGAGTTGCTAAACTTTTAGGTGTTGAATATCTTGTTGTAACAAACGCCGCAGGTGGTATTAATGAATCTTATAAACCAGGTGATATAATGGTTATTAATGATCATATTAATTTTCCAGGTTTAGCAGGTCAACATCCATTAAGAGGTTTAAATTTAGATAATTTTGGTCCTAGATTTATACCATTATCAGATGCTTATGATTTTGATTTAAGGTTAACTGTATTTAATTCTTTAAAAAAATTAGGTATAAATAGAAATATTCATGAAGGAACTTATTTTTATGCATCTGGTCCAACATTTGAAAGTAGAGCAGAATGTCGTATGATTAGATATTTAGGTGCAGATGCTGTAGGTATGAGTACTGTACCTGAAGTTATAGTTGCTAGACATTGTGGAATTAAAGTTCTTGGTTTAAGTTTAATTACTAATGCTGTTTTAGGAGAAAAGCCAGCAAGTGCAAAATATGCATCTTTAAAAGGCAAATCATCAATTGATATTATTGATCAATCAAAAGGTATGGCAAGTCACGATGAAGTCCTTGAAAATGCAAATAATACAGCTGATGATGTTAAAAAATTGGTAGAATATTTCGTCGGATCATTATAAAGTATATAGAATGCATATATTTATAAAATTTACATTATACACATAAAAAGAAAAACGTAAATGAAATAGAAAAAGTATGACTGAATAAAAAAAAATCAATGTACAGTGTAGAGTAATATAAAAAAAATCTTTATAAATCGGCCATCTTTGTAATCATTGTTTCCTACCAACAGCTAATGCAGCTGCAATTGCAGCTTTTGATTCTCTTTTTGCTGGATTTATATAAGAATGATTATGTGGTTCATTATTTTTTTTTCCCCTTTTTTCTTGAGGAATTTCTCGTCCATTTGTTTGAATATTAAAATTAGAAACACTTTTCTTAGTCGCCAATTGTCTATATTTATGTCCATCTAGCGAACTTATAGCGGGAGTATTATTACTATGTAATGTTGTAACATTATCATTCAATGTTGTAGATTTTAAAATCTCACTTAATTCATCATCATTCAGTTCAATAGTAACTTCTTCTGTAAAATTATCCGAAATATTATTGAAATCTCCAGTTCTATCAGAATCTGATTTGATTCTCTTACCATCACTAACAATACCATCTTTACCCTTAAATCCAGCTTTAACTCCCATTGCTAATTCTTTAACACCTGTTAATATACTATTGTTTTGACTTCCACTATTACGTTCACCATTTTCATTATTATTAGATATTTGAAATGAAGGTATAGAAGGTGAAGAAGAAATATTTGACGATACTGAATTATCTTTTGTAGAAGATGTTGAAAGTGAACGGATCTTTGAATGTGTATTCATCTTTAATTTTCTAAATGATTGATGCATACTTGATGTTGACCCAGCTCTATATACTTTAGGTAACGGTTCATTATTTATACTTTTTTTTTCAGATTTATTTATATTCCCGCTATTATTATTACCGCCTAATGTATTATTTGAATCACTCTTTTTCAAGTTATTATGTGTTACAACTTCTCTTTTTTTCAGTAAACTTTTTGCCTTTAAAAATGATCTAACCCATGATTCATTTTCATTAACATTAAAACCAACACGAACATTAGAATTAATACCACCTTTAATTAACCTACTTCTATCCCATGCACTTAAAAATACTAATTTATTAACATTAGCTAATTCAAGAATTAAATAACCTTCATGCATTTCTTCATCAAATTCATAATCATATAAACTTACATTCTTATTAGTTAATTTAAT
The DNA here is from genome assembly GCA_030574395.1 of Pichia californica. NCBI lineage: Eukaryota > Fungi > Ascomycota > Pichiomycetes > Pichiales > Pichiaceae > Pichia > Pichia californica. The sequence goes on from JAJMEW010000180.1 coordinate 29,539, forward strand.
TTCAATAATCTTAACATAAAAATCTAATGCTTGAATTTGAGTTAAACTTTGTGGATTATGTAATCTAAAATCATCGTTTAACTCATAAATAAATAGTCTCGCATAACTTGTTATTACCATAACACAAGCCTTTAAATCTTTTGATAATTCTCTATCATATTTATGAATAATATTTTCTAATATTTCATGATTTAATGTTTGTCCAGGTGTAGTAAATTGATTTGCTTTATGATTTATTTCACTCTTAAAAATATTATCTAATTTTAAAATAGTTTCTTGTTGCATTAATTTAGATGTAATAATAGATGGTATTTGTCTATCTAAAAGAACAGGGTTAATCAATTGTTTTTGATGATTTTGCAGTTGTTTATATTGTGTATCCGTACTAGATGTAGAGTTTAAATGTCTTTTATGGGTAAGTAAAGTACCAATTGCACCTGCAGCAGCTGCTGCATCTGATGATGCAACTCTTGGTTTTGGTATAAATAATGGCAACTGACCGTAACCTGTTTGATTGTAAGTTGGTTTTGGGTATATATTTGGTTTGTTTCCTATATTAGGAGAATATGTGATTGTTGGAGAAGAAGTTATAGGTTTAACAGATTTAACTGATGCAATGCTGCTATTCGTTTTAATAACTTTTTTATCTGATGTATTTGGAGTTGTAATTACCTTCTTTTCAACTTTGATAGTGGATTTATTATTATTATTATTGTTAATATTTTTGTTGGTATTGGTATTGATATTTTTATTATTATTATTGATATTGATATTGATATTGACATTTTTATTAGTATTAATATTATTATTGACCTTTATTTTATTGATATTATTATTACCCTTATTGTTCGAAAATGTTTTTTGCAATGTGATGGTCGGTGTTGTAGTTGGTGTAGTCGCAGATTTTATAATAACCGATTTAGAAGAATCATTGGATGTGAAAATAGAACTCAATGAATCATTTCTGCTTAATCTTTTCTTTTGAATAGGAGAGCTGACATCGTTTACTGGTTTGCCATTACTTATTCTCTTCTTATTCACTTCAAGAGCAGCCAATGGATTTGGTACTTGTGGTGATGTTGTTGCTACCGTAGAAGTTTGCAATGAAGTAGCACACGATGCTGGATTTATTGAACGCAGAGCTGGTGATTGAACATTTTTTATTATACTAACATTATTTTCATTTATTCGGTTATTTACTTTATTCATAAGATGTGTGTTATTTTGTGCATTCATTATTTGTTTCTTTAATGCAACCCGCCTATCATTGACATAATCTGTTTCCGGTCGTTTTGCCAAAGTCTTTGGTTGATTTGATAAATGAGTTGACTTATCTGAAGATATATTTGCTGCTGATTTAACAATGTTTTGTTGTTGTGGTGATGATGACGACGACGATGATGCCAATTGAGGCTTCGGTATATTCTTTTGTAAGGAAGATGGTGCAATTGTTTTAAATTTAAAATATTTTTCTGGTCTATAAGGTTCAAGTTTGGGCACAGGTCCCCAAATACAATTTGGATTATTCCAATTAATATCTTTAAACCATGGATGAGCTTTAATTTCATTTGATCCTAATCTTTCATTTGGATCATCAACTAATAATTTTTTAACTAGATTAACAATGTTTGATGGTAATGGGAATTTATGAGGATCAGGAAACGCATAAATAAGATCCACAATTTTTTCAAATGTTTCATATTCATTTGTTGCTTTAAAAGGTGGTATACCAACAAACATTTGATATATTATACAACCCAAAGACCAATAATCACTTGCAAAACTTGATTGATTAAATTTTAATAATTCTGGAGAAATATATTCAGCAGTACCAACAAATGATCCTATACTTTCTGTTATATCATCGTTTTCTTTTAAATTTTGTTGATCTTTTCCTTGGACTGGTTCATCAACAAATTTTGCAGCTCCAAAATCAGTTATCATTAATTTCCAATCACATCCTAGTAAAATATTTTCAGGTTTCAAGTCTCTATGGATTATACCTTTTCCATGAATGAATGATATAGTATCAATTAACTGAATTGTATAATATTTAGCCAATTCAACACTAAGACTACCTAATTTATGCATTAAATTTAACAATTCACCATTTTGTGCAAAATCAATAACAAAATATAAACTTATTGGGTCTTGAAATGTGTAATATAAAGTTACAATTCCTGGATGTTTACCTAATACATTTAAAGTATTTTTTTCGATTGTAACATATTTTCTCTTTTTTTCTTTATGAATATGTTGCTTATTTAAAATTTTAATTGCATATGTATAAACATTTTTCTTTGAAACTGCACGATAAACTTTAGAATATGATCCTTCACCTATACACTCCAGAAATTTGAAATCATCTGCAGATCTTTTTCTAGTTGATATACAAGATTTATCTAATGAGATAGTACCAATTGTTTTTGAAGTATCTGGTAATGAAGAATCTTTTAATGAATATATTGGCTGAGAAGATAGTGAACCAGAAGCCGATACCGAAGTTGGAATTGATGAAATAGAATCCATCAGAACATCATTAGTATTATTTGAAGTGTCATTGGTTACAATTTCACCAATTCTATTTGAATTGTGCCCAGATACTGAAGCTAGAGAAGTTTCTGCAGTCATTTTTCAGAAAGTAGTGAAATGATGTAATAAAAAGTGGGGTAAAGAGAAAGCACAAAGAAAAGTGAAAGTGCAAGTCAATTTTTGGGCTGATTATATCCTATCAATGTGGTATCTTTGCTGTATTGTATTTGAATAGATTCGGAGTGTATGTACTGGGCAAAACTTCTGTTAAAGCTGGGTCTCTACCCTGTGCCCTGTACATTTGTCTCCCGTGTGTGTCTATTTGGAGTCTTACCCTTACTCTTACCTCTTACCGCTTACTGTTTCTTTCTTCTTTCTTCTTTCTGGCAAATCTCTCCTCTCTTTTCGGCACTCGGGTCCGCGCTTCATGCCCATACGTTATAGCTTATAACTTATAACTTATAACTTATAACATACTCACAAAGCTCATATAACTAATTAATAGCTAATAATTTAAGCATTACGTATGCGCATGCATTCCCGAATTGGATTGGTAATTACCTCTTTGGGCAATATTTGCACGACAATCCGTAATAGTAGTAGTAGTAGTAGAATAATAACAATAACTATATAATTCTTGTTTAAATATATACACGGTAGATAAAAGAAATTCCATTCAATTCATCTAATCTTTTTTTTCATCATCTTTTTTATCATCATCCTTCTTTTCGTCATCCTTCTTTTCAACTTTGGATTCCGGTTCTTCAAGCTTACTAGCAAGGTACTTATCAAATGCATCATTTCTATTAGGGAATGGTCTCTTACCAAGTAATTCAATCATATCTTCCCTAGTAATTACTTCCTTTTTTAACAATCTTTCTGCAACTTTTTCAACTTCTCCACTCTTTTCAGTTAATAATTTACGACAACGATTGTAACACTCACTTACAATACGATGAATTTCTTCATCAATAACAGATGCAGTTTTATCACTAAATGGTTTAGTATAATCATTACCTCTATCCATATCATAACTAATTAATCCAATTTTTGGTGATAAACCACATGCAAGTACCATTCTTTGTGCCATACTTGTAACTTTTTCAAAATCATCAGCAGCACCTGATGTTACAGATTCAAAATGTAATTCTTCCGATACACGTCCTCCAAGAGTCATAGTCATACGATCAAGTAATTTGTTTGTCGTATATAAATAAATATCAGGTGGTAAATATTGTGCATATCCAAGTGCACCTTGACCTCTTGGCACAATAGAAACTTTTAATAATGGATCTGCAAATTCAAGATACCAACCACAAATAGCATGACCTGCTTCATGATATGCAACAACTTTCTTTTCTTCTGGTGATAAAAGTTTAGTTTTTCTTTCAATACCACCAATTACACGTTCAATTGCTTGTTCAAAATGAGTTAATTTCACATATTCATCATTCTTTCTAGCTGCAATTAAAGCTGCTTCATTACAAACATTAGCAATATCTGCACCACTAAAACCTGGCGTCAGTGTAGCTAGACGACCTTTTAAATCTTCAATATTACATTCTGAATCTAATTTAATTTGCTTTAAATGAACACCAAAAATATCTTTTCTACCATCAAGTTCTGGATTACCAATATAAATTTTACGATCAAATCTACCAGGTCTCAACAATGCAGGATCTAAAACATCAATTCTATTGGTACCAGCAAATACAACAACATGATCATCAGATTTAAAACCATCCATTTCAACAAGTAATTGATTTAAAGTATTCTCACGTTCATCATTACCACCCATACCTTTACCTTTACCTCTAGATTTACCAATTGCATCAATTTCATCAACAAACACAATAGATGGTGCATTCTCTCTAGCAGTTTTAAATAAATCACGAACACGAGATGCACCAACACCTACAAACATTTCAACAAATTCAGAACCAGATACAGAATAAAATGGAACACCAGCTTCACCAGCAGTTGCCTTTGCAAGTAATGTCTTACCAGTACCTGGAGGACCATTCAAAATTGCACCTCTTGGAATCTTTGCACCTAATCTTTCATATTTTTGAGGATGTTTTAAGAAATTAACAAATTCCATAATTTCTTCTTTTGCTTCATTACAACCAGCAACATCATTAAAAGTAATTTTAACATTTTCATCAGCATTAAATTTTTTAAATGTCTTTTTATTACCAAAAAGACCACCACCAATACCACCAGAGTTAGATAATAATTTTCTAGTTGACCAGAAAATAAAACCAAACAATAATACTGTTGGCAAAATACCCCATAAGCTCTTCCAAACATTAGTTGAACGTATATACATTACAGGAATTCTCTTTTCTTCAGGGATACCATATGCTTCTTGTGATTTCTTTAATTTTTCTTCAAATGTATCCATTGAACCAATGGTGAAATAATATTCAACTCTAGGATCATGAATTGGTTGGTTCTTACCAAAATCATTAAGAATAACTTGAACAGTTTCATTATTAATAACAACTAATCTATCAACATATCCTTTACTTAATAAAGATGTTTCAAATTCTTGGAATGTAATTTCTTTGTCAAAGTCTTCTGAAAGTAAAGTATAAGTTATTAAACCACCTGCAACAAGCCATAATAGAATGGTATCTAATCTAAGTTCCATTTCTAAAAATTGAACTTTTTTATCCTTAGATTGACGACTTCTAAATTCAAAAGGTTTAGAATCCTTTGCATCTTTATCATTTTCCATTTCTAATTTAAAACCAAACTTTTTACCTTTCTTAATATCTTCATCTTCTTCTTCCTGGATTTTACTCTTTTTATCTTCCTTCTTTGGATTGAAAACGGGATCTTCTTCATTATTATACTCCATTTGTTTATGCATATGATAATGCATCAATGCTTGATGAAAGTTTTGAACATTTTCAACTTTTTCACCAGGAACAGTAGCTTCAGGATCTCTTAAAATTGCAGATACAATTTTACTTGCAGTTGGAGAAATTAATCCACCCATTTCATACTTATTAAATAATTCAATAATCTTTTCATTTTGTGAAACAGTTTGATCTTTCCAAATACTTTTCATTGTTTTCAAAATTTGTTCAGCTTCTTCATCAGTATATTCTCTTTCACCACGTGAATTATATTTTTGTGGTTTTGGAGATCCAGAATTAAATCTTACATTTGTGATTCTATTAGTTATTCTATTATTTCTAAATTTTAAATTATTAATTATGAAAGTTCCCTTTTGATATGATAAGTTAGAATTCATATATGATTTTGATGATGAATTGAATAATCTGGAATTAAATCCATATTTTGTAATATATACGTTTTTTTCCAGAACGGTTTTCAAGCCTGATTGATTTGAAAGCACCGGCCTAGAACCTTTCAACAAATGCAACATGCTTGTAAGAGAAACCAGATTTGTATTAGAACAGAAAAATATAAACAAAGGATTCCTAAAACCTAAGCTCATTCACTAATACATCATCAAGTATCAACTGTAGAGCCTCAATGTGTTTTACCCTTATTTTGCCCTCGCAGTGTCCAAGGTTCAAGCTCAGAGAAATAATTTTGCCATAGTAAAGTAAAAGGAAAAAGGAAGGAGAAGGGAGAAGGGAGAAGGGAGGAGAGCAAATTGGGAAACCGCGGAGCTTAAAGTGAAACCCCGACACTGTCTTTAGTCTTTTCACAGCTTCCTCTTAAGTTTAATAACCAACTTTGATTTGGCTTTGTTGATAAACGATAAATATATATATATATGATAATAAACTAGAAAAACTATATAACTGAAATAGAAACAATCTACTTAATACACTTTCTACATTCAGACACTGGTAACGATTTCAGAAGCATTACGTAAAACTTCAACCATCTTCTTACATTCGTTTCTACGTGCAACTGTAAAGTCATTTTCTTTGACTAAACTGTCTATGTTTTTATCTGCATACAACTTCTCTAATAAAACCTTTTGAATATCTGAACGACTTTGTTGAATTAATTTCAGCATAATAGCTTTCGGTACTATATCTGCAACAGTACGTTTAACAATACCAAAATAACTTGAAATAAGTAATTTAATAACTTCTGTTTCAACAACTTCCTTATCACTCATACCTCCAGTTGCTTTTAAAACAGCAGGTGGAGCTTCCATAGCAGCAAGTTTCTTTTTGTTACGAGAACTGAAAAATCCAGAGAAGAAACCAGATTTATCATCCTCCGCAACAACAGCATTTGGGCCACTAGTATTTGGTGAAATAGTATTACCAGATGCAGATGATGATGCACTATTCTTAAGTGGTTTACCAGTCTTTGGATCAACTTGAACAGCAGGTGTACGTGGATGAATTTTTTCATTTACGATTGCAACAGCTTCTGAACCTTTCAATAAATCAGGATGTGCTGTATTAATATAACATTCTTCAGAATGAATGATATCACTAACAAATGTATTAGTCGGAATCATAATTTCACGTAAGAATAATGTGAAAACTTGTGAGATACGATCTTTTAAAGCTGGAAATCTTGAAAATTCTGGTTGAGCTAAAACTTGAGATAAAATTCTAACTAATTCATCAAAAACTAATGAAATACAACGTAATGAAGGTTCTTCAAATCTTTTAATTTGTTGTTTAACTAAAACTTCAAAAGCTGCAGTACCAACAAAAAGAGATGGTGCAGAACCTGAAGAATTATACATAATAGTTCTAATATCTGCATCTTTAATACGATCAAATGGATCTAATGCATAAACACCATTTTTGAAAACTTCATGAAAAACAAAACTAATACGAGCACCACCACTTAATTCATTTGATGAAATATCTTTTGTTTGACCATCTAAAACACCATTATAATCATTACAGAAATCAGTTATAACACTTAAAACAGTTGAAGAAGGAGATTCAACAGTTTCTGGACCTAAAGATGATAATTCATTTTGATATTTCTTTAAAGCAGTTTCAATTTTAGCTTTAATTTCTGGTAATGTTGCTCTAATATGACTTAAAAGAATATTATTTAATTTTTTAGCTAAGAAAGGAGTACCACAATATTGAGCTTTTGAAGAATATGATGAATGATTTTCAAAAAATTTACGTTCGTCATCTAATGCAGCTCTAATAGTTTTATGATTTTCAATATCTTTTTGACCTCTATTAATAACTGGAACATAACCAGATCTTAAAGGAATGACTCTACCAGCTAAAATATCAATAACATCAGTACCTTGATCCATTAAATCAACTTTAGTTAAAACACCAATAGTTCTCATACCTTCAGGATCGACTTCTCTTGCTAATTTTAAACCGTCAGAATTTGCTAAATCTTGATTTGCTGCATTAACAGCTAAAATAATTGCATTTGGTTTTGAAATAAATTTTAAAATCATATCTCTAATTTGCTTTTCAATATCAACTGGTTGATCACCAACTGGAACTTTTGTTAAACCTGGTAAATCGACTAAAGTTAAAGTTAAAACATGTGGTGAATAAATTCTTAAATTAATTGGTACAGGTGAAATACCAGCATTTGAACCAGCAGTTGAATCTGTTGCTTTTATAATTTCTTTACGTATATCATCGAAATTATAAAATTTTTTACCTGGTAAATGTAAAAATTCACCCCATTCATCTTCATTATTTTCAGTTTTATTACCTTTATCATCATGAGTTTGTAAATCTAATAAATCATTATTTGAAACATGTTTAGTTGGTCTTCTATTAATTAATTGAAGAACTAAAGGTCTTCTAGTAACAATACCAGTACCTCTTGGTAAAAATTCTCTACCAACAATATTTTCTAAAACTGAAGATTTACCAGAAGATTGTGAACCAACGACTGTGATTTGAGGCAAATCAATTGGTGATGTTGAGCCACCACCAAGGGGAGCCAAAGCATCTTGAAGCTTATTGATTGTGGTGATCAAAGACTCATCCATGTTTGTGAAAGGGGTTGTTCTTAGTGTATGGTAATTGTGTGTGTACTTGTGTGTGTACTTGTGTGTAAGTGAGTGTACTTGTACGTGTACCTTTCAGTATAAGAATATTGTACTATCAAAGGCACGAGCAACAACAACAACAACAACATACTCCAAAAATGTCTTGATTTGCTCTTAAGTTGAAGCAAAAGGCAAAAGGCAAGCCCACTACGCACTCATAACTCATAACTCATCATAACACATAACTCGTATTAATTTTAATTTGCAACACTGTTAACTGTTAGTAGTTAGTACTATTAACTATTACTATTACAGCAAACAGAAACAGCGGCGGCGACAGGCATCACGTGACAGCGCCGATCGACGCATCAAATACTAGCCACTCTACCGCGCCACATCATATTAGCGCTAAGCACAACACTTCCGCTTTTCGCTTTCCGCTTTCCGCTCTACCCTCTACCCCATTGGACATTGCACATTGGACATTGAGCAGATCTAAGCCAACACCCAACACTGCTTGCTTATCTCTGGTGTTGGCTGATAACTGATACCGATAACAGATACTGCTAAATAGGAGATGACAAGGTGAAAATTTCGTCTTTTATCTTTCAACCTTCATCCTTTTTCCTTTATCTTTTCTCTTCTCTGTTTTGTGTTATATCTTTTATCTTTCATTCACTGTCTATTGTCTTCTTTGTGCCTTATCTCTTATTTCATCTCCCTTTAATTGATGATAAGATTTGAATGACTGTAGATAATTTAGATCTGACTTGGTCCTTGGTCCTATAGGTCTCAAGCTGCTCTGTACTGTTTATCATTTGTCACTTGTGTACATGTAACTTGTCATCTGAACATGGAATTTAAACAACACAAAGCCCGATTTTAAATATATATATTTTGATTTATTCTTATCTTGAACCATTTATTCATTACTTTTCATCCCTACTTTCTTGAATTTTATTTACTATTACTTTTCTTTTATATATATACATTTTATTGATTATTGAATTATTAATTATCAAATCTTTTTATTTGACCTTTTTTCTTTTTCTTGTTGAATAGTATCAGATTACTCAGTTTTGATATATATATACAAAAAAAGAAAATACCTTTTTCACTTTACAAGTAATTTCATAATCTTGCTCTTGCAAATATGCCTCCTTTGCAGCTCCTATTAGTCAACTTTATTTCTTTAATTGTACTACCACTATTTGATTTTTTTATCTCTTTAACAACTGTGAATTTCCTTCTTATAATAATTAATTTCATAAATTTAATACAATCTTATATCTATGTTACTATATACTATAAATCACCACCAACAAGAAACAACAACAGCAACAGCAATAACAATAATATACATTCTTACATTTTCTTTTTTGCTAATTTATCCTTGTTTATTTATACATTATCACTTGGCATTCAAATTTACAATTATAGGTCAAAAAATTATTTTCATAAATATTCATCAGTTTCAAGTTCTTCCATACAACAATTATCACCACCTCAAAAGTTTTTAACTTCTTCAATAATTCAACCTTCAACACATTCATCTATGATTAATCACTTTACAAATTCTATAACAAATTCATTAAATTTAACACCCACAGTAACAAATGTTTCCCGAAATTCAAATGAAGTTTTGGTCTTCAAAATTGATGACATTTTATCACCTTGTATACCTTCAGTACAAATTAAACAACAACAATATGAAAGTTCATTAATAACTTCTATTCAAGATATTTCTAATATTCCAAATTATAATTTACAACAAGATCAAATTAATCTTCAACATAGTATTAATAACATTGATAATAATAATAATAATAATAATAATAATAATAATAATAATAATAATAATAATAATAATAATAATAATAATAATAATAATAATAATAATAATAATAATAATAATAATAATAATAATAATAATAATAATAAACAGAGTTTAAAAACTTTTAAAGCAACACCAATACTTGCTACTTTATTAGCATTATCTGGTACACCATCTTCTGCAAATGCTGCACCAATAATACCATTAATGATTATAAATAATGATATTAGTACAATTAAAATTAATACATTACTAAATTTTTTGTTTTTAATAATAACAAATCTTTTAAATATTACCTTCTCTACAAATTCAACTCCATTATATTCATTTAAAGCATTAATAACAGCTTTAAATTGGATATTGATATCAATTTTTAAAAATCCTATTTCATTATTTAATACTTCTTCATTATATGATATAGTTCCATTATTTGATAATAGATTTATGATTTATACAAATACATTAATCGTACTGATATCAGCTACAATTTCAGTAAGAACTTTATACAATAATAAGAAAGAACAAAATGAAGATACAACACAAATTCAATCAAACATAAAGCATCGTGTTAGCAATTTTATTCGAAATTACAACACATTTTAAATAATAGTTATTGAATAATATTTAATTTATTATTATTCCATTTGAAGTGTAAAATCTGCTATTCGTACTATCAATATTACAGGACATTGATCAAATAAACATAATTTTTCCTGCTTATATATATATATATGTATACCTTTATATTATTTATTCTTCATATTTATTCATACCTTTTATAATAACATTAATGAAAAAACAAATAAAAATACTTCTCGGACAACTGATGTACTATAATAAAAGATGAAGAACATAAACTATCAATTTTAAATAGATGTCAATCTTCCCCTATTTATTATTTACAACTTCCTTCAAAGCCCATTCTGTACTATCCAAAGGACAAGAATTTCTTGTCTTAATCCATGTTGATATACAATGTAAATGGAAACTGTGGTTACAACGACCAACAGCTCTGGGACAATCAGGTTGATCTCTTAATGAACCATTATCTAATTTATTATTACATTCAATACATGGTTCCATAAGATGATTACGACAAATAGCACATCTTTCATTAGTCTGATCCCACGACCAGAATGCAACTGCTGTCCATCTCTTTATTTCAAATCTCTTCTTTTTTGGTTTATTCTCTTCTGAATTTTGTGCTTGTTCTGAATTTTTTTCAGGATTAGATATGCCATTCACATCAGTACCTTGTTCAGGCCCGTTCTCAATTTCCATTGGCTCAGACATCTCCCCTTGGTTTATACCTTCTTCTAGAAGATAAAATAAAGTGTAAGTCAAAGAAAGGATCAAATTTGCCTCAATCCTTAATAACAAATAATTTCTTCAACAACAACATGTTGTTCATTCATTTTGGCGCGTAACTAGAGAGAGGAAAGAGAATATTGAATATTTGTTCCAATATTCACTAAACATCATATAAATTATAAATAATCAGATATTCCAAATAAATGGTTTATTCCGTATATTTATAACAAAGACAACTTATATACAAAGCTTATATTATTACAATATGACAGAAAATTTTGAAATATCGTCTCTATACCCACCGCCTCCTCCATATTACAAGTTTTTTACACCTAGTAATGTTCAGAAATACAACACACTTCGAAAAGATGGTATAAGTGATGAAGAAATATCGCAACTTCATGATTTAAAATTTTTAGTTCATCCACAGCATCCAGAAAAAGAACAATATCGAAGTTTTGGTGACCTTTGGTGGTTTGAAGATAAACAAATTGGATTAAAAGAAAGTGGTATTGAACAAATTTATGGAGATAAAGATGAAACTACTGATAATACATCTAATTCAAAAAAAATAAATAATGATACTAATGATGAAAAAGAAGAAGATGAAATGTTCACAAAATTACGTATAGATGAATTGAAAAAAATGACAAAATCATTATTACTTAATTTTCTTGAATTAGTTGGTATAATATCTAAGAATCCAAAATTAGCATCTAAAAAGATTGATAATATTCGTACTATTTTAATTAATATCCATCATTTACTTAACTCTTATAGATCTCATCAAAGTCGAGAAACTTTAATCTTAAGCTTGCAAAAAAAATTAACGGAAACTCAGGAAAATGTACTTTCAATTAAAAACACCTGTGCTCAAGTAGAATCAAAATTAAATTTATTAGAACAAAAATTAGCAAATTTACAATCTTCTAAACTACAAAAAGAATCTGATAAAAAATCTTTTGAATCAAATAAAAAGATATATTCAGTTTCAGAAAGTTTAAGGAAAGAAGCTATTGATGCAATATTGAAAAGCTGATTGTATAAATATTACAGTAATAATTATCACTTAATTATATATGTTTTTTACTGTTATAATGTATATTATTTTAATGTTTTTTTTTATGTACAAGTAGCTCTATATATATATGCAACTAAAAATTTCTATAAAAGATTCATATCTCTTTTGAAATCAAAACATTATTCATGAAATTCTTTAAAATTTAATCCATTAAATTCTATACCTGGACCTTCATCATAATGTGAACCATTAATAACCTTTTTATATTCTTCTTCTTTCTCTTCAGACCAGTGTTCACGAACTCCAATAGCATCAATTTGATGGACCAATCCATTAACAATAAATGCACGTTCTAAGAAATTTCTATCAAATGGATCAATACTACCGTCAGGTAACATAGCTGAAACAATAAATGTACGTGATTTTGGTACTTCATTGTCATTAATCTTTTCTGAGAAAACAGAAAATTCATTATTTGGAATTAATCCATTAATATCTCTGGCTCTTCCAACAATAGTTGCAAATTGTGCTTCCGATTTGATGGAATTTATACCAAGAATGAAAATACTACTTAAACCACGTAATGTTAGACCAGTTAATAAGGAAGAATTGATTACTAAAAGTTGAGAATTATCATTATCATCATTATCATTATTATTATCATTATTGATATCCTTAATATCATCAGAATTCCCCTTAATTTTTGTTGTGAAAATATCGCTATCCTTTGAATAATCAAAAGCTCTTACTTTTCGTCCAGTTTTTGCAGATAATATTTCAACAACTTGTTTAGAATTCAATTCATCTGGGTGAACAACCAATCCACGATTATTACCTAACCATGAAGAAACTTCTTTTTTCTTTAAAAGTTTACCTAATCCTGAACAAAGTATATCCAATTCTCCCTTCTTAACATCATTTGGAATATTTGTCCAATTTGAATTTCTATGCTTCTTATAAACTAATGGATTACCAAAAGTTTTTTTATATAATGTTTCTAACCATATACTTGGAATATTTCCATATTCAAATGGTTTCATATCATACAATGTAACTTTATATTTATTATTCACTGATGATTGTTTCTTTTCTACTGGAAAAACTCTAGGACAAACTAAAACTGTACTAACAAAAGATTTATCTGAAATATATTTGTAAAATGGTACATCTTCTTCTTCTCCAAATTTTCCAATTGGTGCAAATTTATTCCATTCAATCCATTTAGTATATTCTTTTAATTGTAAAATAATATTTTCAGATGAAGAGTTATCAGTTATTAATACAACTTGTGGATGTGGATCATTGTGTTTACGACGATAATCTTGTAATTTTAAAACATAATTCATTAATTCAACCACAGGTGCCTTCTTTTCAGTTTCTAATAAATTAGTTTCATCAATCATAGATGTAAAATCATCAACACCAATATAAGCAAGTGAATTAATTTTTAGAAAATCCATTCCTTTACTACTTAAAATATCTAACAATCTTTGAGGTGTTGAAATTAAGATATGTGGTGTTTGAAAATCTGTTAAATCATCTTCTTGTTGCATTTCTTCATCTGGGGTACCTCTATATAGAAATTGTGCTACATTTTTTATATTATGTTTCTTTTGATTATCCATTTGTGATATTGTATTAGCGATAGTTTTTTGATGTTGAAAAACCAATGCATTAGATTTAACTAAAATTAGTGAATTTATTCCTCTACCTCTTGTAGATGATCTATGTAATTTAAGTGCTGACATCAAAAGAGAGAATGATTTACCACTACCGGATGGTCCCTTTGCAATAGTACTTGCATTACCTGTCATTAATGCAAAAAAACGTTGCTGAAATGGTGTAAGTTCTATATTTTTTTGCTCTGATATACTTTGTGATGATAAATATCGTATTATGGCATCATGAAGGTTGGAGTTGTGAAATATATTATTCCATTTCAATTTTTGTTTAATGTTGACTTTGATCCGCTGTTCAATATTTTTCTTTTTTTCTTTATTATATGATTTAATCACATCCATATTACGATTGACATATTCATCTAATGGAGATAATAAACCCTTTTCAACTTTTTTGTATGATTTTTTAAATTTTTCTCTCCAATATCTGGGTCCTATAGGTGGTACTTTATTCGCATCTTTCTTATCATCTATTCCTTCTTTTATACTAAAAGTTGATAACTTGGATTTTTTTCTATATCCTGCACTTGTCTCATCTGAAGTCTTTAAAGTTGTGCCAGACTTTAAATCATCATCATCTTCCAAAATCGATTGTAATAACTTTTCATCAGATGAAATTTTTGAGGCATACGATCTTACCTGTCGGGAGATCGCAAAAGATCTTAAAAATAATGAGCTATTAGACATTAAGTTCAATATCATATTTTAACCTACTTGAATTTTGGGAAATTATAGATCTTTGTATGTCTCCTTTTTAATTTGTTCAAGTATTCTTTATCAATAATCAGTAGTGTTGTGAAAATTCTATCACCAAAATGGAAATGTCAACTGAAAAATTTAATTATTTTCCCGAGTGCACGGGTGTCATTCAAATTTCAAATTTCTCGCATCAACAAAAAATTGCTGATTAGGGATTTACATACTATCATGAATTTTTCATGTTCTGATGATCTTGAGTATACATACATCACTAATTCTCATGGTATAGTAGGACAGCTGCTTTTAAGGTCTCCCGTACTGAAATCTTCAAAATAGTATAACGGATTACTTTTTAAGATGTTAAGAAGAGTCATTACACCAAAACTAGTTGCTTCTACAAAGCAATATCTTGCCCCTGTCTCGGTTACTAGAAACTTCACTTCTTTCCCAACCTTATGCAATGAAAATGATAAACCAAATGGAGGTCATAGTCATACACACAATGGCACACCATGCTCAGGCCATACTCACAATCATGATCATAGCCACAGTCATGCTGGTGATAGTAGAAATACTGTAAAAATTGACAAGCCAATGCTTATGCTTGCATTCACTTGTAAGAAATGTGATACAAGATCATCTCATGTTATGTCAAAACAAGCATATCAACATGGTACCATTCTTGTTCAATGTCCTGGTTGTAAGTCCAGACATTTGATTGCAGATCACTTAAAAATCTTTTCTGATCATAGAATCAAATTAGAAGATATAATGAAAGCTCAAGGTGAAAACATTAAAACTGATACCACTGACTTAGTATTTGAAGATATCCCCGAATCATTGAAGAAACTTATTGGACATCATGCCAAAGATGCTCCAGCAGAATTTAGAAAAGAAGAACATTCATCTGCTGAAAGTGCAAAGATTGCCGGAAACTCCGAATCAGAGAAAAAATAATGTGAGATCAGTCAACAAATATTAGGGCAATTCCCTTTTTTTACCTATAAAAATTCCCTTTCTTAGGAAAATATCTTGTACATAAATAAAACTCTTTGGTTTACTTACTTTATCCTACTTTTTATAAAATAGAAACAATTTAGTTACACATATATATACTTTTACGGTAATACTTCTGCTGAACGGTAACAATGTCCCCACCAACCACCGGAAGCATTCAAAGCTTTTATAGCAACATTACATATAAGGGAAACCCTTCATTTATATTAAGTATCTTCCAAGATAAATATCAGTTGGTCTGGTTTGTATCCCACTTAGTCACATTATCTAGTTTTTTTATGTATTCGGCATGGATTTTCAATCCAGAAAAAAAATATTTAGCCATTATTCCATGGTATAAATTGACCAATTATTGTTGTATCTTAACATATTCAATTGTTATTTATAAAAGATATTTATGTGATGAAAATATAAATAAAAATGAATTTGAAAGTAATACACTTATAAGTTATATTTTGAAAACAGAAAACGTTCAATTAATAATTTCTGCTTTCTTATGGACTGTTACAGAAGAGTCTTTTTTCAAATTAGTTCCATTTGCAATTTATGCAACTTTGAATCTTTCATGTTTCCTTGTATTCGAAGCTTATCCACAAACTCAATTTTCAATTTCTTTAGCACCATTTATCAGCTTTATAAAAAATCCATGTCTAATATTTTCAGCTTTTATTGATATCTTTATTATCGGTTTATTATTTCATGAATCTTTCAAAAAAAACTCTTATTATGTATTTTTTCTTTATTCTTTCATTTGGTGTTTAAAAATGGATAATTCTGAAGCTAGCAGAATTGCACTTTTCAAAATTCTAAAAGTTGTTGATATTATTTTCAGAAATCAAATGGTTCCCAAAAAAATCAATCAATCTTGGTTGTGTTTCAGAATGAAAATCTTAAGATTGCTTTCTATCTCAAACTCTGGTAATTTTATTGATAGTACTAACCGGCCTGATTTTTATTCTGATGGCACCGAAGGAAAAGTAGAACAAATTGTTTCATAAGAATGTCTTAAATTATCAATAATTAATTTGCTATATACTACACAATAGGTTTAAATAAGTGAAAATCATTTTATCCAAATTTTGTAACAAAGAATGTATCATTAAAAATTTAATACTTCCTTTTTCAATTCTTGTAACTGTTCGTAACCATCTGTATATTCCCAACAAGCCTTACCTTTTGAAATCAAACTTCTAATAGTACTTTTTGCTTTAAATTTCCAATCTTTACAAACAACATCACCAGCACCATGTCTACCATCCATTTCACCAAAGTTTTCATAGGCTGAAACCAAATCATTACATGCCTGAACTGCAGTATTCCAAACAGATTCATCACTTATAAGTTCAGGATTGTTAATAACTGCTCTATATGCCTTTTCATAATCTTCAAGTGCAAGCCATGGTTTTTTTCTCCATAAGTCAACTTTAGCAACAATTCTCCAAATTCTAGAATCATGTAAAACAACAGAAGGAACCATTTCACAAACAAATTCTGTACATGATTTTTGATAATAAGTTTGTCTTTTATTTTCATCATATGGTTCAGCAATTAGTAACTCAACTAGCTTTTCTAAAATTGGTAAATCAATTGATGAATCACCATTATCGTGCTCTTTATTACGATTCAATAAAACAATTGACGCATATAATACATCATCCCATCTACCTAATTTAACAGCAACAAACATATAATTTTCCCAAATTTTACTTGATTTTTTAGCTGAATCACCCGAATTTACTGATTTTTGTAATGCAGTAAAAGCTTCCGATAATTTGTTAAGTTGGATTAATGATGATGCTAAATTAGACCAAGCATATGAATTTGTGTCATCTAAAGAAACACATCTTGTAAATGCTTCTGCAGATAATTCAAAGTTACTTATTTCTAAGCCAATACATCCATAAAAATACCAATTATCAAAATTAATTGGATTAGATTTTAGACAATCATACATACAATCAATAGATTTTTGTAGATCTTTTGTCAAACCTGATTCTTTTGGTGGATTATAGTAGTATTTAGCTAAATTTCTTTTTGCATTTGCATATCTTCCAATTTCCCAAGCCTTATACCAATACTGTGGATCATTTGTGACATCACCTAATACAGACCAAGATCTTGCATCCCTTGGATCTTCTTCCAATGCTTTATTAATTAATGAAATACTTTTCTCTTTATCACCTGTTGAAGCATAACAAAGTGCCGCATCTGTCCATTTTTGTAACCTTTCATAAATTTCAAGTGCACTCTTTAATGCACCTAATTCAAGTAATTTTTCTGCTAATTTAGAATCCATAGACCATTTTGGCATTAATGGTAACAAATAAATGTATCTTAATCTGACAGAGTTTGTTAAAGTTTTATTAAGATCTGTTGTTTGAATGAATTCAAGTGGAAAATTAATTTCATCTTCTGTTTTAGGAAACAATCTTGCAGTTTGTTCACTTGTAACACCTAATTCTTCAACTAAAGAATATAATTGTAAAATACCCCTTTCAACTGTACGTGGTCTTGCAGTTTCTAATAATGATCTATACCACAATGCTCTTGCAAATATCAACCAATTGACAGAATTTTGAGATGAAAAGACAACTCTTTGAACAATTGCAATTAATTCTTCATTAACTAAAGCATTGTTAGCAGGTGTATTATTTAAAATTGCCTGCATTCTTAACATTAATTGAATATGGTCTAAACTTGAAAGACTTGGTTGATTGTTTGGATCTATATTTGAAAGTTGTTCGGGAATATCAGATTCTTTTATAGCTGTTGGTAACAATTTAGAATTTACTGAAGTAGAAGTATTTTCAAAAGATGAAATATTTGAATAATCTAATTTTATTCTTTTAACAAAATCATTTTCTTCTTCTTCATGAAGATTTAATAATTCAGAATCACCAATAGAATCATACTGTGGTCTTTCTAAAAAAAGATCATCATTTAATTTAACATCTTGAGGATCAAAACTATTCTCACTTTGTTCACTTCTAAGTAATGTTTCATTTGATTTTGCTAAAACAGTTAAAGTAGCAGTAGACTTTTGTTGAAACTTTGTCATTTTGGCTTTACAACCGGTTAATACAAGAGAAAGGCCAGAAATTTTGTTAGCATTCAAAATTGCATCTAAAGTTTGTAACTCTAAATCACCAGCCATAGCTATTTTTGCTTGCTCTAAATAATAAACTATAAGCAAGTTTTGATTATAGTTCGAATTTGGATTTTCATGATCAACTATGGAATCGATTACTCTATTACAAAGTAAAGACAATGAAAGTGATGTTAATTCTGATGATATATCCGATAAAAGAGATTGTTGAACTTGTAGTGCCCTAGCTCTCCACCAACAAATGGATGCAATAATAAATGAATCTGGATTTTTCTTTTCGATTGAATCCATGTTAAAAGATTTTTCAACTAATTCACTAGATTCTAAATGAAAGTTCTTAATATCAAGTAATGATATATATGCACCTTGTAAATTTTCTAAAACCTTTAATGCTAAGACAAGAAAAAAAGGCTTATCAGTCAAATGATATGGAGAAGAACCACCAAGAGCCAATAATGCTAATGATTCTGATTGAAGTTTCGTTTTGAATTGTCCGGTTTGAGAATATAAATTTGAAAGGAAACCAAATTCAGTATTGACTTTTTCAAATGGCATATTTGGACCTGAAAAATTTAAAACAACAAAACACTGTAGGAGTAACACAGAAAACAAGAAAATATATGTCTTCTTAACTGATTGTTGAATGTCTAATGAATTGATATTAGTTTCAATAATGGAAATAAGTTGATCTAAATAATCAACCAGCTTAACATCTGGATTTGTAATAAAAGACTGAGTAATCTGTTTTACGTCGTCATTTTGTAAAATACATTGAGATATCACTTTTGTGTTGATAAATTGTAAATAGTGACCGTTAATCAATGCTTTGAAAAGAAATGAAATTTCATCGTTGTTAGCGTTGTCGATGCTGTTTGCATCTCCAAAATTTAAGCTTTCATTTTGGAGAATAAGCTTTGTGTATAGTCTTTTCAACTGATCACTCATTGATGATTCTTGATACGTAACAAAATAAATAAGTGGTAAAAAAAAGTAAAATAAAACAAAATTGCAAAGAATATTTACAAGAAGATCTATAATTTTTTTCTTTCAAAATCATTGCACAAAAAAAAAATCACCAAAAATATTTTTTTTTTAAATAATGAGATACTCCATGTTTTGAAGAAGAAAACAAGATTATTCTAACATGACTTTATAGAGGGAGGAAAAAAATGTACATACAGAACTATAAAAACAAAACAAGTTTACATTTACTTATACAAATTAATCAAATTTGAAATCCATAAGACCTTCTGAATCTTTTATCATGTAAGGATACCACCAAATTGTGGGCCAGATAGTAACAAAATGCCACATAGCGTGTGCGTCAATAAGTTGGAAAATTGGAGGAAAATCAAATAATTCAAATGACATTCCAAAGATGACACTCATAACAAGAATCACTGGTGTTAGTGTCCAATTGTAATCTTTGTTTACAATATTTTCAATCAAAGTTAATTTCTTGTTTTTCAATTTATTAAATTGATGTATTGATAAGTAAACCCAAAGGAAATTTTGAGTTAAACCAAATATAACATTAACTTCCATATTGTAAGTATAAGACCAATCATATAACATTCTTATAACATGGGCAATGTAAAGTGATATACATACAATTCCTAATATTCTTCTTTTAATGTTATTTTCAAGTTTGTACAATTTAAAAAATCTTACAACGATTCCATAAAATCCAGTTAAAACTGTCATACCTGCAAATAAATAATCTAATCTTTCTCTATTCCACGTATCTTTTAAATGAAATAAAGTTGAAAAAAACCATGCAAACATTGATACAACAGAAACTAATAGATAAACAAAGTAAAGATTTGTAAATTCAATGTTTTTTTTTGATACTTCGATTTTATAATGTTTCCACAATAATTTAAAACCAATGTAATTCGGAATAAAATTTCCTATACTGAAAAGGGTACTAAACAATTCTTGTATTCCAATTATTCTTAAAAATGGCCACTTACCATGAAATTGATAAATATCTAATCCTTCTAATACTCTATCGTCGGTAACTAACATCTGACATTGATAATCACAGTTAGATGTACAGTCCCAACCTAATAAGTTAAGATGAATATGAAGAGGTGGTTTTTCAAATAAATTAACTAGATATTCATCTTTCAAAAGATTGTAATATATGTTTGGATTGACATCAGGATATTGATCCATGTTTCCACAAGAAATAATATCACAGTACTTTACACATTTTTGAAATTCTGGTAGACTGTCACCCTTTGACGCAAAAACTTGACTTAAAAAGTTGAAAGAGAGTAAAAATAACAATATAAATTTAAAAGAAATCATAATCTTTCAATATAAAGGTTTTAAATTTGTGTCTCAATGCTTTATAAACTGCCACAAAGAAAAGTTAGTTTGAATTTAATAGCATCAAACATCACCAACAGTTAAGCAAACAAGTTGGTATTTGCACGTTGGCTACTGCTCCTGAGAAATAATAAAAATTATTATTGACAGGAAAATAGGTCACGTGACATGAGTGGCTGATGAGGAATAAAAGTGGCGAATAATATTTTTCATTTTTATTATTATTATTATTATCATTAGTTTAATAACACACAGTTCTTTATTTTTTTTATTACAACTGTTATTAAATTATGGAACAACAAAGATATAATGTCACGACATCAGATTGATTTAGTTATTTGCAGTCGATTACCAGGAACAAAAGTTGGCGTGTTATGTTCAAAATGCGATGGTAGATGTCCAACATGCGA
Source organism: Pichia californica (assembly GCA_030574395.1). Lineage (NCBI taxonomy): Eukaryota > Fungi > Ascomycota > Pichiomycetes > Pichiales > Pichiaceae > Pichia > Pichia californica. The sequence continues at coordinate 51,414 of JAJMEW010000180.1, forward strand.
TTCATATGTCAACCCACAAACTTTGGTTCATGTTTGTGATGAATGTTCATTCGGATCATTATCAGACTCATGTATTATCTGTGGAAATTCAGAAAGGACAGGAGAAACTATGCATCCAGCTTATTATTGTACGCAATGTTGTCTTCTTGAACGAGATAGAGATGGATGTCCAAGGGTACTTAATGTTGGTGGAACGAGATCCGATGGATTTTACCAACAAAAGAAAAAATAAATAATTTAATACAAATGAAATTATTATAACACTCCGACATATATATATAATAAATTATTTATGTAATATTTAGTTATCGAATCCTATTATAAAGATTTTAATTGATTCTTAGTAGTATTATATTTTTTTTTCGCCTACAGCTTTTGTATTAGTTTTTACAAGTAAAAAAAATCTTTTCTTTTTTTTAATATTTTTACAAAAAATTACTATTAAATTCAAATTAAAATAAAACATATATAGTTACAAAAACAACATAAATTGATAAAAAATTGTGATTATTGATAATAATAATAATAATAAAATCAAATATACATATGCAAAACTATCATCCAGCAACATAATGACATCATTGTACACTTATTGATTTTTTCTTCAAACATCAACCTTTTCAACAGTATCATCTTGTTGAATGGTTGAATCACCTTCTAAAACAGTAACTTCAGATGCTACAACTTCTTTTAAAATTGGATTGATGATACTTTTATCAGCATCTTCTTTAGATTGTTCATTATCTTTTACAATTTTAGATTGTTCAACTTCTGATTCTAATTCTTTGGATGGTTCAGTAATCTTCTTTTCTTCACCATCATCATCATCATTATTACTATTATTATTATTAATATTATTATGAAGATCTTCAGTTGTTACTGCATTAACAACATCTTCTTTATCTTGCTTATCTTTATTTATAGAAGAATTGAATTTTAAATATTCTTCTGGACCTTTCTCCTTCAAAATATCAAGCTTTTCATTAGCAGTCTTGATACCATCTTTTAATTCGCTAGCAATACCATAATCACCTTCAACAACTTCAGCTAACTTGTTAACTCTAATTTCTTTATTCTTTGGACCAACTGATTTCTTATTGTATAATGAATTTCTTATAAATAAATCATATGATTCAGGCTCAAATCTCATTCTATATGAATCAACATTAACTTTAACAGATAATTTAGAATCTTCAACACCTTCAACTTCATTACTTTCATCCTGAGCAAGATCAATTTGACTTTTCAAAAATGGTAATCTAATTTTTGAACTATCTAAACCTTCAGTTGGATGTGACATTGAATAACTTGTTAAATAATAATTCCATTTAGATTCTTTATCTTGTGAATCATCATTAACTGTTAAATCTTCAAGAGCCAAAAAGGTAATAGTAGTTGTAGATAATGATTTATTATATGTAATCTTAAACATATTTTCATCTTGGTTCATATAACTTCTAACTTGAATTCTATAAAGAATTTGATCTTTCATACTTGTATTCAATTGATTACGATCTTTTTCCATTAAAAGTAAAATTTCACTACATTTAGAATCAGAGACAATAGTATGACAATGTTTCATTAAACTTTGAATTACTCTATCAATTGTAAACAATTTAAATGCCTTATTTCTAAATCCATTACGCAATGCTTCTTCAAATGTACTTTGTTCAAGTTTGTTATCAATCAATTTCACACATAATTCAAGTGCTTCAGAATAAGAATCATTACCCTTAATGGAAATATCTAAATCATCTAAATGATTATCAATTAAACCTAAATCAATAGCAAATTTAGTTGGAACTCTAGATTTGATTTCTTTATTAACGGTTGATGAAATTTTCTTAATATCTAATAATCTTTTGTACAGAGTATCTAAATGTCTATAAAAGACATAAATTTGAGTATTAGAAAACATATTATATTCATCTCTAGGTTTATGATCATCTTTATTTAAAGTTTCATTAGAAATCCAATTAGCTTGCGCTGATTGAATTTCTTCTGAAATTGGCTCTTCATCAATCATATCTTCATTATTATGTGAATGACTTGATTGAATTTGATGTTGACCTTGTAAATCATTTCTCTTTCTCTTATTTTTACGTAAGACATCCTTTAATAAATCATATTCTCTAGGTCTCTTTTTGGTTTGTGATAGCGTAGGTAGAATTGGTTTAGCATCACTTTCTTCTTTATCATTTTCATCATTTTTATCTTCACTAATGGAAGTGATACCTCTTTTATTTAATTCTTCATCAATAAATTGAGCATCCATAAAGAAAAATTTAATCATGAAAGATCTCATAAATGTTTCCATTCTTTCCTTATCATTTTGAGAGTAAACTTGATTATGCTTTAAATTAGTATTAACAAGTTTTAAGATATCCATAAAAATAGTAAAATCTTCATATTTAGTAAATAATTCAGATTTAGGTCTAGTCATCAGTGGATGTAATTTCTTATTAATTTGTTCTTGTTTTATAGTTGAAATTTCACTAACAAGTTGTTTGTTAGTTAATAACTTCTTATCTATATTTTTGAAAGATAGCCCCAAATGATCTAAAGATTTGATCATTAACTTTTGTTCAGCTTCTCTCCAAACCTTATTCCATTCTCTATGTGCTCTCTTCCATTCTTCATCTTTTTGTTTTAACCTTTTCAAAACAATTGGAACAGTAACACTTGGATTTTCATGCAACGCATCAATTACTTCCCATCCTCTATCTTTGTCATATACTTTTCTTATAACCTTAACATAGATGGTACTTGATGTATGTCCTAAACCTACAGGTAACTTAAATCTAGATTTTTCTTCAGTAGTCATATTAGCCATTCTGTTGGCAATAGTTTCTAAAGTTTGAATAGTTCTCAAGTTAGCTTCCATATAATAATCATATTCATGTCTTTCATCTTCAATTCTAAACAGCATTTCTTCATATTGATTTTTACGATGTGCAATAAAACCAGATTCCTCAGATGCCCAAACAGGATGACCAACCCATTCATCATTAAAAATAGACCAACATAAGTCATCTCTACCAGAACATGGCATTTTTGTTTGAGATTTTGGTAATTGCCTATAAGATGGACCAGCAGCTTTACACATCATTAAATCAACTTGTTGTTTTTTAATAGCAATGTTTTCAATTCTTAAAGGTGTTTCTTCCCAACCAATAAAATTTTTAAACCATTCAAAAAGTTCAGGAAAACCACCAATTATTGTCTTTGCTTTATCATATAAAGTTGACTTATTAATGACATCACTTGAATATAACTTTAATAATTTCAGAAATTCATTATAAGTTTGCTTATTACTGATAGCTTTTTTAACCTTATCAAAGAAAGCTAGTTCATTGGATAAATCGGTGTCCAAAGTTTTTGGATAAACAGGTTCAAGAACCCCTGATATTAATACAGGTTTTTCATCTTGCTTTTGTTGATAGTAATCTAAAGGTGCACCTCTTAAGTTAGAAACAGGGAATTCATCTTGTGGTTGCAATTGACCTTGTTTTTGAATAGTTTGTATTTGACTTGGACCTGATACAGAACTTTTCTTCTTTTCCTTAGTAGCTCTAGTTTCATCTTGTTGGAATTTCTGAGCTTGCTGTTGTTTGTGTTGTTGCTGCTGTGGTTGTGGCAGTTGTTGTTGTTGGAATTGTTGCTGTTGTTGAAGCTGTTGTTGTTGAAGCTGTTGCTGTTGTAGTTGTTGTTGCTGTTGTTGTTGCTGGACATATTGTTGCTGTTGTTGATATTGCTGTGATGGATAAGAATATTGATCATTCCGTTGTTGTGGCTCTATTTGGTTAGGATTCAACATTTGATCATGTTGCAGTTGTTGATATTGTTGTTGTTGTTGTTGAACAAATTGTTGTTCTTGTTGTTGTTGAATACTATTGTTCAAATCATGACCATTTGGATATGGAGCAGATTGAAAATTACCAACAGGTGGTAGTTGAACATTTTGAGAGTAATATGAAGAATATTCTGGTTGTTCAACATCTTTAACAACAGTATTATCTGGCATAAATAACTTAAAATCTTCCAGTAAATCAGGAGCATCTCTGAAAAGAACCGAAATTTCTCTGTAAACTTCATTAATTGGTTTTAAACCCTTTTGATACATTTGCAAATTTTCCAAAAACAATTTGTAAATATCAGGTTGAGAAGAGTATCTTTGCTTGATTTTATTAACATAATTGATAGCTTGATCAAATTCTGCCGGCGTGCTTTGTTTTGATTCCGCTTGTTGATCTTGTGATGGGACAGGTTGCTTCTGTTGTTGTTGAGGTTGAAGTTGTAATGGTGCTAGTGATTGTGGTTCTGCATTATTTACATATGAATATTGTGATGTTTGTTGTTGTTGAGGTTTTTGAGTTTTTTGGGATTTTTGAGCTTTTGAAACTTTTTGAGGTTTTTGAGATTGTGGTTGAGATTGTTGTTGTTGTTGTTGTTGTACATACGGAGCTTGATAGTTTACAGTTGAAATATCACCTTGGGTAAAATCTTTAGTTTTATCATCATCTTGATTCATAATTGAAGCAGAATTTTCAGTAATATTTGCAGTTGTGGTATCATTAGTACCATTAGTTGTTTGATCTGCATCTAAAACAGAAGCAGATGGTTGTGTACCAGAAGAAGAATTTCTTCTTATTGAAGTACCCATTGGAGTTGTAACAATAATTGTATTAACATCTGAAGTTGAACATTCAATTGAGAAACCTTGTGGGAGGAAAGTATTAAAACCATCAATTAATTTTGGATGACCTTTAAAAAGGAAAGAAACTCTTTCAATAACACCAGGTGTATCAATGCTGTAATATAGTAATAGAATAAGAAATAAGAAATGAAATGTTAGTATATCTGTTTATTATGGAATGTAATAATGCACAGCCTTTATTAGAATACAATCCAACCATTTCAAGGCGCGGCACATCCTATTTTCTTCTGTTTGATTGATTGATTGATTGATTGTTGGAAACGAAAAAAGGAAAAAAAGGAAAAGAGAAGTGCTGAGCCAAAAATGGAGGGAAAGGGTGCGGGAGTAAATAATAACTGAAAGGAGTTCTGATTTTGCAGTATAGATTGTAAATTGTAACATACTTTTGGCTTTTAAAATCTTTCATGATATCAAGAAAGTTATTGTAAACATCTGTTTGATTTCTAAATTGTAATTTCACTTGATCAAGATAATACAATGCATCTTTAACATTAAGAGGTTTGTAGTTTGGACTGCTCTTTTGTTCATCTGATGATGCAGGTGTAGTTGCCGAAGGTGTTGTAACGGATTGGGAACTTGGTGCCGCATCTGCTGTTATTATATTACTCGTAGAAGTAGAAATAGCAGTATTAATATTAGTATCAGCATTAACAGCATTAACAGTATTAAGAGTATTAACAGTGTTGGTAGTACCGCTTGATGTTGGTGCAGTATTTGTACCAACAGTATGTTCATGAACAGGTGATTGTATTCTTGGAATCTTTTGGGGTTCTTCTAACTTTGTTGAATTTTCATTTCCAATATTAAGTTTCTTGTTATTATTCAAATCAGATGTTGAATTAAGTAAATGATTTGCAGATGGTAAAATAATATTTGTTTGTGAAGCAGGAGGTTGTTGTTGTTGTGGTGGTGGAGAAGGTGAAACATTTGAAACACCTTTACTGATTGACATAAAAGAAGGTAATGAAGTAGTTCCAGGATTAATATTATTATTGTTATTATTATTATTACTATTAGTATTATTGTTATTATTATTATTAATATTGTTATTATTATTAACATTATTTGTACCATTACTATATCTTGGTAAATTATTTAAATTTGACAATGGAGGAAATTGATACATGTGAGATTGGCCTTTTCGAATTAAAATAAGGAAAAAAAGGAAAAAATGGGAAGAGTTAATTGTTAGTATTTTTTGTTCAATGATAACGATAGTGATAAAGAATATATATATAATACTTACCATTTCCTATTGTTGATGGAGGAGGTAAAACAGGTGGCTGCTGGCGTTGAAACGATTGTAATCCTGAAGAAGGAAGATTAGTGGTAGGAATGCCTAGAGGGTTGGATAATGAATCATTGTTATTTACAGAACCTAAAGATGACGGCTTCGACAATTGTTGATTTTGCATTGATGGTGGTGGAGGTAGGGGAAGAGAGGAACCTGTTTGATCCTTTCGATCAGATTCCTGGTTCTGAGGATTCCACGAAGACATTGACGAGTGATAATCCGGCTGACTAGGTGATGATAAAGAAAGATGGAAAGATGGAAAGATGGATGGAAGGAAAGAAAGAGAGAAAAGCAAGAAACTGATGTAGAAAGAAGAAGGGATAATAAGATATAGATCTGGAGAGAGTGCAACGCAATGCAGAATGCAGAGGACAGAGCCATCAAATAAGTATCAAACACCAAATATCAGCCATCAGCCATCAGCCATCAGCTGCAATCTCTCTTTTTCTGCACGCTGAATACTGCACAAACAGAATTCAGACTTTCAGATGTCAAATTTCAAATTTCAAATTTCAGATTTCCCAAAGCAAATTTCGCAGGCGGCTGCTGACGTAAGCAACTGCCAAAAAACAAACAAAAAACAAAAAACAAAAAACGGAGAAAGTAAATGACACGCACAGAAACATGACAGACCCCGTTTATTTCTGTCTGCGTCGATCGACCCGAAAACTCATCATCAGTCAACTATTAATCATCATGAATATTGAATATATCTCGCTTTCAACTTCTTCAACACTAAACATCAACTAAGCAAGTATCTTCTTTTTATACTTTAATTTAATCATAAAAATATACTCATACACAAAAACGATAAGCAAAAAATAAACGTATCAAATAATGAATGCACCAGATCGTTTTGAACTTTTCATTTTACCTGATGGTATTCCTAAGTACGTATCATAATTTATTATTATATATCAATTAATATTTTTATTTAATTCAACAAATTACTAACTAATTTATTGTATTACATCTGCGACACTATATATATATCATTTTTTAAAGAATTCAAATAACACCAGATTCTCGAGTACCTAATTGTTTATTAATAAAATTTGAAAGAGAAGATCATACATTAGGTAATTTATTAAGAGAAGAATTAATTAATGATCCAAAAGTTTTATTTGCAGCATATAAAATTGAGCATCCTTTATTTGCAAATTTTATGATGAGATTACAAACTGAAGATAATTATAATCCAAGATTAGCTTTAAAAAATGCTTGTAATAGATTAATTCAAAAATTAGCTTTATTAAATGAAAAATTTAAAAGAGAATGGGAATTAAAAGCTTTATTATCAGCAACTGAAAATGATGATGAAATGTAAGAAAAGAAAAAAAACAATAGTGAAGAAAACAATAAATTTATTTTCATTTCATTATTAATTTAATTATAAACCAATATATCAATAACCTTGTATACTAGTCTAACTACCATGTTTTAGTAAACGTCTAATATAAATAATCATTAATTACGTTAAAATATATATGTATCTATATCTATACGTCTATACAGATGAGAAAAAAAAGCTAAAAAGTAAAATAAAAAAACCATTATGTAAATGATGTAATATATTAATTAATTTTAGAAAGAAATAACGAAAGAAAGGAGGAAATAAAGAATAAAAAAATAAAGAATAATAAAAAATTAAAGATGACAAACGGAAAAGGAAAATTTTAAAAAAAGTTGAGTGATAAAAGGATTTATGTTATAAAACAAAACAAACAATCAAAAAGAAAATGCTAAATTAACGAATTTCTTTGTTAAACCAGTAAAGAAAAGCTAAGAATTTTGAATCAAATCTAATTATAATAGTGAATTAATAGTAAACCAATTTTGTCATATTTATTACCTATATATATCTTTTATTTCATACTGGAAAGTCAATTTGATCTTTATAATAGTTATTTATTTCTGTGAGTATTTATCTAGTGATTTTGATTTTATAAAGATCTATCAACAAATCAGAATTATATCCATTCATCCAGTAAATGGTTTTCAGAATTAGCAATAAACGAATGTATAGTAATAATATATTAACAACAAAATATGAAAGAAAAAAGAAGCTTAAATTATTGGTAATGGTATCATGATATAAGAAAAAATATAATTGGTAACAATAAATGAAAGAAAATAAATAGAATGAGTCACCAACTGCCCCCAAAATATTACTATTTAATTAGCAACCAAACAAAAAAATAAAAAATAAAAAAAACAACTTTGTTAAATAGATAATTTTTCTCTCAATGCATGTTTCATAAAGTTATATTTTACAGTAAAATAATCATCTGGAGTTTCATAAAAATTTCCATTCTCTAAAACATAATCTAATGGTAAAGTTTCAATTTCTTTATTTGGTGTAATATGTGTGATATAAAGACCATAATCAGAAATAACAATTTTATGATGATCTTTAAAATTGAATTGATAACTACCATTACTTAATTCAAACATGATACCATTATCATCACGAGTATATCTTCTTAAAAATACACCTGAATTTTGTAGATTGTTATTATCATTTGAAACATCTGATAAATGAGCAGTCATATATTTATCAAAAAATTCGATAACTTGCATTTCATTTGACAAATTCTTTGGAACTTCTTCTGGTGTATAATGATCAACTTTCCAACCAGATTCATCATCTGGTAAAATTAAATAAATATCATGTCTATCTTGAAATTTCAGTACCGTATGACCTTCTGTAAATAAAACACCAATTGAATTATTTGAAAGTTGATATGCAAAACCATGTTTATTAGAATAATCAACCCATTTACTAACTAATTGTGGTCTTTGCATTAAATCTGGATTTGGTTGTAATTGACCAGATTCAATTTCTTTAATATTATCTAATGTTGTTGACAATGATTCACTTAACATCATAACCATTTTATTATCATATTTTGCTTTTGAAAGTTGATTTGAAACTTTAGATTTATATGGTTTTACATTAACATTACCTGGTGTAACTTCTTTATATTTATTTTTATTATTATCTGGTGATAAAGAATGTGGTAGTAAAGTTTTTGGACGTTCACTTTCTAAATCAGTTCTTAAAATTTCAACAGGATGTTTTGGAACATCATTAATACCAACCATTTGTTTACAATTAGCAAAATTAATCATAGATTCTTCCTTTGTAATAAATGATAAATTCTTTGGTTTTTGCTTTAATGATTCAATTGAAATATGAGATGGGAAAGCACCACATTTAAACCAATCATAATTTAAAATTTGATCTAATGAAGGTCTTTGATATGGATCAGTTGATAACATATCTCTAATTAATTGTCTAGCTTCAATAGATACAGTTGATTCTGGAGGAAATTTATATTCATTATTTTTAATTCTTTCATAAATAACTTGTACATCTTTTGCTTGAAATGGAGGTTTTGAGAATAACATAGCATATAACATAATACCAATAGCCCAAATATCAACTTCAAAACCATGGCCAACATCTTTACCACCTAACACTTCTGGTGCAATATAATTTGGAGTACCACAAATAGTATATCTTTTTGGATGAGCTGAATTAATTATTGTTGCTAAACCAAAATCACCAATTTTTAAATTCATATATGGATCAAAGAAAATATTACCTAATTTTAAATCTCTATGAACAACTTTTCTTTTATGTAAATATTTAACAGCACCAATAATTTGAACCATAAAAAATCTAGCTTCAGCTTCAGTAATAATTTTTCTAGTTTTTAATAAATCCATTAATGATTGATTTGGACAAATTTCTAAAAGAATATAAACATTAACATCATCTTCAAAACAATCAATAAATTCAACAATATTTGGATGTGACATACTTTTATGAATTTTAATTTCACTTAAAAGTTTTGTTTTAGTTTTCTCATTTTTAATGGATGCTTTTGCAACAGTTTTAGCTGCAAATGTTCTACCAGTATCATCTTTCATTTGAAAGCAACGTGCAAACCCACCTTCACCAAGAAAATGACCTCTTCTATAACCTCTACCATGTCTATTTTTCACTATACTCGGAGGAGTTTTACATAATGAACTTAATTTTTCTCTTTTCTTTTTCTTTCCTATATCTGGTTTAGAAATTGAACCTTTTATTGGAGTTTTTGTAATTGGAGATAAATTATTATTGTTAAGGTTATTAGCCTTATTTAAATGTATATCATTTAAAGGTTGTAATGGTTTTTTAGCACTCATTATTAAAATGATGATATTATATTAAAATTAGTTAAATAATTGTTTAAGACTGTTAAACTTCTGTTAAGAGCTGTACTAAATCTGTTTCTTTCGTTCTTTTTTTTCTTTTTTGTTGAAGATGAATAAAACAAAAGAAGAAAACCACAATTAAAGATAGAAGGAATTAAATGATGTGTATATAAATGAAATGAATAATTTTTATTTGTTTGCTTGTTCGTTTGAAGATAGACAGTTGAAAGGCAAAATATATACAGAGAACTAAATATTCCGAAGAATGATGAATTTTGAAGATATAAATTGATGGAAACAGAGATAGAAAGAAAAGAAACAGTATATAAAGTAGACAAATGATTGCAGGAAGATGAAGAAGTAACAAGAAGATAATTCTAAATCCAAGGCACGAAGAAAGAAAGAAATGGCAGTGTTATTCTTTTACCAGAAAGTCAATGAAATGCTTGAATACAATTTCCCCAAACGGTTGTTTACCTTTAAAATTTCTTCCCCATTAGTGTTTATTATTGTGTTTTCTGTGTTTTATTGACATATTTTCAGCTTTCAGTTTCAGCTCTAAGCGTTAAGCTTCAAGCACGCGAATTTCGAATTTCACATTTCCCACACAAAATTCTGCGGCTGTTTATATCTGCCCCGAAACGGCAATTTTCATTGAAAGCGTTTTCTTGTTTACCACTTGCCTGTTTGGGGAATTTGCCGTTTACAGATGTTTACTTGATAGTTGATAGTTGATAGTTGATAGTTGATAGTTGATAGTTGATAGTTGATAGTTGATAGTTGATAGTTGATGGTTAATAAGATATTCATCTACGTATCATAATATTACACGTTTCAAAACATATATATTAACATGTAGATTGTTGTTTATTATCTTTTCATCTAAGAGAATTATATATATATATGTACCTGACTTACATAACGTATATACATGCATAATAGACAGCGGAACCTCGGATTATTTGATTCGTAGTTAGCATCTAGTATTGAATACTTAGACTTCCTATTTTGGCGTTTGCTACATGATATATAGGTAGTAGACAACAGGCTAATTGTTAAATCTATTATTATTGTCAATTATGTCATACTTTATAGCAAGTAAAATGTATATAGCAAGTGTCAAATTGTAAAGTGTAAAGTATACAAAAGCCAAAAGCCTAAAGATGTTGCATTTAGTTGTTGCATGTTGCATGCGATGTTAGGATTAAGAGTTCTAGGAACGATCTTCAATTTCTTCATGGGATATACATATGATGAAACCATATAAATAAACTATTACAATAACGTTCCTAAGAAAAGGATGTTTAATGTTTAGTCACCCTATGAGTCCATCCATTCTCTTCATGGACTCGACTCCACAACTTGACGAATCATTCTTGACGATATTTTCCTCACTTCCTAATTGTACTTAACATGCGGCACTGAAAAAGAGAGAATTGAGAAATTAAGAAATTAAAAAATTAAGAAATTAAGAAATTAAGAAATTAAAAAGTGAAAAAACGACGCGTCGCTTTTTCGTTGCTTTTTTAGTTTTCCATTTTTATTCTTTTTTTATTTTTTTTTAATTTTTAATTTTTGCTGTTTCTCGCTGTTGAATTCTGGGATTGAAATAGATTGAAAATATTATTTTTTGTTGTTGTTTTGTTTGGCGTAAAGAGAGAAATATTTTACATTCATTTTCATGTTATTTTCATTCTTTATGCTTTTATTTATATGAATATACGCGTATTTACACTCATTGAAGTCACAAAATTATATTATTTAATAGAATTCTGTATATAGATTGATTTACAATGACAGATCAAAAATTGAAAAAAGAAAAATCAGATTCAATTAATTCAGTTAAAAGGAAAAGTAAAACTGATGATGAAAGTGGATCAAAAAAGAAAATAAAAATTGAAAAAGATAATGTTTCAAATAAGAAATTAAAGAAATCAATTCCAATTAAAAAGGAAATAACGACTACAAAAGTTAAAAAAGAAAAAATTAAGAAAGAATCAACTCCAAATAGTGATGATAATGAAGAAGAAGAAGAAGAAGAAGAAGAAGAAGAAGATGATACTTTCAAATGGTGGGAAAACCCAGATGATTTAGATGGTGAAGTAAAATGGGAAACTTTAGAACATAGTGGTGTTATATTCCCTCCTGAATATGAACCTTTACCAAAAAATGTAAAGCTTTATTATGATGGTAAACCAGTTACTTTACCAATTGAAGCTGAAGAAGTTGCAGGATTTTTTGGTGCTTTATTAGAATCTGAACATGCTAAAAATCCAGTTTTTCAAAAGAATTTTTTCAAAGATTTTCAAAATGTTTTAAAAGATTCAGGTGGTTGTCCTGAAACTGATATAAATTCATTTGAAAAATGTGATTTTTCAAAAATTTTTCAATATTATGATAAAAAACGTGAAGAAAAAAAATCTTTACCAGCATCTGAAAAAAAATTAATTAAAGAAGAAAAGGAAAAATTAGAAGAAAAATATAAGTATTGTTTATTAGATGGTAGAAAGGAACAAGTTGGTAATTTTCGTATTGAACCACCTGGATTATTTAGAGGTCGTGGTGCACATCCTAAAACTGGTGCTTTAAAAAGAAGAGTTCAACCTGAAGATATAACACTTAATCTTGGTAAAGATGCTCCAATTCCTACTCCACCAAATGGTCATAATTGGGGTGAAGTTAGGCATGATAACACAGTTGCATGGTTAGCAATGTGGAAAGAAAATATTATGGGTAATGTTAAATATGTTAGATTTTCTCAAAATTCTTCATTTAAAGGTATTAGTGATTTGAAAAAATTTGAAAAGGCAAGAGAATTAAAAAAGCATATTGATAAAATTAGAGCTGATTATAGATCAAAATTAAAAAGTAATCTGATGATTGATAGACAAATTGCAACTGCAACTTATTTAATTGATGTTTTTGCGTTAAGAGCTGGTGGTGAAAAACGTGATGATGAAGCAGATACTGTTGGTTGTTGTTCTTTAAGATTTGAACATATATTTCTTAAACCACCAAATATTGTTATTTTTGATTTTCTTGGTAAAGATTCTATTAGATTTTATCAAGAAGTTCAAGTTGATCAACAAGCTTTTAAAAATATGAAGATTTTTAAGAAAGATCCAAAGAAACCAGGTGATGATTTATTTGATAGATTAGATCCATCTATTCTGAATAAATATTTTCAAGAATTTATGACTGGTTTAACAGCAAAAGTTTTTAGAACTTATAATGCTTCAAAGACAATGCAAGATCAAATTGATTCAATTGTAAATGAAGGTACAGTTAATGAAAAAGTAGTTGCATTTAATGCTGCTAATAGAGAAGTTGCAATTTTATGTAATCATCAACGTACAATTCCAAAAGCTCATCAAGCTGGCGTTCAAAAAATTAATGAAAAAATTGAAGAAATGATTTGGCAAAAAATTAAATTAAAGAGAATAATGTTACAAATGGATAAAACTATGAAAAAGAAAGATATGGCATTTTTTGAAGAAACTTCTGATTTAACAAAAGAAAAGGAGTTAGAAATTGTTACTCGTTGGTCTGAAAGGGAACTTGAAAAAGTTCAAAAGAAGTTTGAAAAGGATAAAGAGAAGTTAAAATTTGAGAAGAAATCAATTTCAACTGAAGAATATAAGAAAAAAACAGAAGAAATTAAAGAAGAACATAAAAAGAAAGTAGATAAGACAAAGGAAATGATAAAACAATTTAAATCTGAAGCCAGAAAGCAAAAATATGAAGAAAAGAGTACTTATACAGCTGAAAAATTAAAAGCACAAGTTGATAAACTTGATGAAAGAATTAAAAATACCAGTTTGCAATTGAAGGATAAAGAAGAAAATTCTGCTGTTTCTTTAGGTACTTCTAAAATGAATTATATAGATCCACGTTTGACAGTAATGTTTGCAAAGAAATTTGATGTTCCTATTGAAAAGTTATTTACAAAGACATTAAGAGAAAAGTTTGCATGGGCAATCGAATCCGCAGATGCAGACTGGAGGTTTTAAAGACTATATAATACAAGTGTAATGTGTAATGAATTTAATATTGTATATATATCCGTAACATACTAATTAACTAAGAGTCAATCCGTACTCTACTCTTTACTCGTCCATCTGAAACGTCGTCAATCTGGTGTTAGCCAAATGTGTCAGAAGTCAGAAGTCAGAAGTGGGAAACGCGGTCAACATGAAAATGCAAATACTGCAATAGCGCGTTGCTATTGTTTAGTGTGTGTTTGGTGTTTGGTGTTGTGCGTTGCGATAACAATCAACTATAAGATGCTTCCAGGGGTGATTCTGCGATTGTTCAAACTTATGGTCTTTGTGAAAGCAAGTGTTTGGTACTGGTATAACTGGTATCATCCAGGATCCATGGTGTTCATGGTATATATATATTCATATTCTAGTTAATAGTCTTCTTTTATTCCTTTTATTTTACTTCAATGTTTTAATCTGTGAACTTTCCTTACTTCTTTGATTCACTCTTGATACTAGAAACACAAAGACTATTAACCATATATATAAATTAATTGTAACTGTTTGATTCCATTTTTTAACAGCTTTTTATCTTAATTTCAACAGATCACTGCTTCCCATTACATTCGTTTATTACATTCGTTTAACACTTTATATCAGTCTTTTTTAAAACCAGCTACAACACATTCATTCACTTATCCAGACTTTTTCTCTTTATTTTTTTCAATTTTTCAAATATAAATATATATTTCATTAATATGTCATCTATAGCATCATTAACTACATCGTCTAGTGCATTTCATAAAACCGGAACTTCTACAACAAGTTATTCATATTCATATTCATATTTATATTCATATAGTGCAGCACCAACATCAAGTTATTCAGTTACCTTTGTACCTGTAATTTCAGATGAATTTGATCCATATGTGATGCATTATAATAATAAAAATGGAACTGTTTTTATTGCAGTTGGTACAATTATTTTATCATTATTATTATTACTGAGTGGAGTTAGATTTTGGTATTGGTTAAAATATCGTAAAGTTGCAAAAGAAGCAACAAATTTTGATGATTATTATGGAGGAGGTAATGATTCAACAATATTTTTTGATGACGATAAAGATAATTTCTTAGCTTATGATATTGGTAGTTATAATAATGAAAATAATAAAAGAAATTCTAATGGATTATTTTTATCAAGTCCAAATGGTTCTCAATATTCACATTCAATCAATTCATCAAATTCATCATTTGATTCTATTAATAATAATAGTAATAATAAGTTATCAGCATCATCAGCATCAAATCATAATTTATCTAATTTAACATCACAACCAGGAAGAAATTTACGAAATGCATTCACACAAAGTTATATTCCACCAAGAACTAGAAGTTCATTCATATCTCCAATAAATCAATTAATTCAAGAACAATATTCATCAATAGAAAATATAGACGGTTCAAATAAAGAAACAACAATATCATCATCATCATCATCATCACCATCACAATTATCATCATCAATAACACCATCACCATCCCCAGAATTACATCGTCGAAGATTATCAAGTGCACAAATTTTAACTGGTATGATTGATTCACCAAAATTAACTTTATCATCATCATCACCGCCAATTTCATCAAATAATTCAAATAATTTTAGAAAGAGAAAGACACAATCGATTAGTTTATTAATTAATCAATCTACACCTAGGTTAAATAATAATGATAATAATATTATTGATGGTACATTTAATTCATCACATTCCAGAAGTACATCATTAGATCTTCATGAACTTGAAAAGATGATTCATAAAAGTTTAGCAAAAGATAGTAATAGTAATAATAATAATAATAATAATAATAATAACGGAACGCCAAAACAAGGAATATTATCCTCAAATTCACAATCTTCAGATAATACTAATAAAGTTAAAGATTTTAATAATGGAGAAGAAAAAAAGAGATCTAGACCACCATCACTAGTTTTAGATATGCTTGTTAATGAAAAAGATATTTAATTAATTAATATTTTTTATTATTTATTATAATCTATTTATAAAATGTATATACAAGGTAAAAAAAATAAAAAACCAAAAGAATTATATAAAATGAAATGTAAAATTAGGATAATAATAACCTATATGTTATATTTAATGTTTTTTCTTTTAAATTTTAAAATGTATAAGATAATTTAGATTATATATATATAGGAGAAGAATAATTTAATGGAATAAATTGAATTTATAATAAAAATAAAATAAAATAAAACAAGAAATAAAGAAATAATAAAATAATAAAATAATAATGCGAATTTAATTTCTAATTTGTTAAATTTAATATTGTCTTGCAGCAGATTGACAAGCTTTTAATTGTTGTAAATAAAAATCACAAGCTTGATAATTACCATTTGAATCTTCTATACATCTAGTAAAATTTCTAGCATCAACATCACATGGATTAACTTGTTGTTGATCAAAAGCTTGAGATTGAGCAACTGGAACTTGTTGTTGTTGAGCTTGTTGAGGAGCTGCTTCATTTGAACTACCAGAAAAAATTGATGTTAAACCAGCACCTAAAGTATGACCAACAGCTGAACCAACTGCAACACCAGCAGCAGTTGTTGCCATTTGAGCAAATAAACCTGGTTGTTGTGGAGCAGCTTGAGCTGGTGAAGAAACTGGAGTTGCTGAATGTTGTTGAGTTGGAGCTGGAGAACGGTAAGAAGCTGGTGCAGCCATTGTTGAAGCTGATCTAGTTTGAGTGTTACCACCAAATAAAGAACGACCGGAGGAACCGGATGAAGATGATGATGAAGCTGGTCTTCTGGATGATGATCTTGGCATTATGATATGTTTGTTTTTTTGTTTGTTTGAGTGTCTGTGTTTGTGTGTGTTTGTGCAGAAAGAAACAAGGTAAGAAAAGAGTATGTAAAATGAAGGCAAAAAAGTCAAGACTTGGAAACGGAAGCTAAACGCTGAAAATAAAAAAAACAACGGCAGCGGAAAGCAAAGCAAAGCAAAAGCAGAGGGTGGAAACTGCCAAAACGGTATTGCAATTCGCACGTTCTTTTATGCTTGCAGTGAAGACAGAAGATGCTCGAAGGCGAGGGCAAACCGCTCACAGCACCACAAAGCCCGCTTAACAGCGAAGCAAAGCAAAGCAAAGCAAAGCAACTGGCAGTCCTGGCACATGGCGATGCCCGATACCCCGGAACCGTTTGGTGACCGAACCTTTCTTTCTTTCTAGGACCTTCCATCACATTGTGAGCATGATTCCTTGCTAATGTATTGACCAACTTGATAATCTCTTCGAAGTAAAGAACAAAATGATCTAACATTAGTGGTAATGATGATTTTCATGGTGAAAAAATTTATTATTCTGAAGATGATGGTGATGATGATGATAGTGGTGAAGAAGAAACTTCTAGAATTGATATATATTAGAAGCTGATTCTGTATGTGATTGCAGAAAGGAAGGTCCTAAATAATCAAGAAAGTATAAAATCAGTCGAACAACAAGAGGAGGAACAAGAAAAGGAGGAAAACGAAGAAGAAAAGTTTCTGAACCTATCAAACATGATTTAGTTTCGCTTGGATCACTTAAGAGAAGTCATGATGAAATTTCAGATGATTCATAATTCACAAAGTATTAAATCTCAGTTGGAACATCAGACAGAAAGGTGTGCTTTTCAATCTAAGTGTATTGAAGACTTAAATCAAGAGATTAGAAATTTAAAGAGATCTAAAAGTGTCACTAAGGATACTCTTTTAGGTGCCGCTAGTGGAGCTGTTGCTACCATTATTGCATTTTTTTTTATGTTGGTTTTTTTTTCATTTTTTCATATATATATATATATAATTATTTTAATAATAATACATTAAGATATATTTTTTACATATAATGTTAGTTAATTAAAATTTTAAGTTTTTCTTTAAAAAAAAAATGGAAATTGAATATTATTATTATACATAATATGTTATTAAGCTAATTTGTGATTTCTTTTGATGATAGATTTCCATTTAGATGTATAAACTATATATAATTCAATAATTGATAAGAAATTAACAGCTATTGCTAAACCAATCCATAAACCATAAATTTTATAATCTAATTTAAACCCCCAATACCATTCTAAAGGAAGGCCTAAAATATAATATGAAATTATTGATAAAATTGATCCAATTTTTTGTCTACCTTGACCTCTAAGAACAGCAGCTGAAATTGTATTAAAACAATCTAACAATTGATTAACAGCGATAATTTTAGCTAATTTTGAAACAATAATTAGTATTTCTTTATCATTTGTAAATAATTTTGCAATTTGATTTCTTAATAAATAAAACCAAGAAAAATTAAATATTGACATAAATAACATTATAATATAAATTGCTTTCATTGCTGGTTTATAATTTGAAGAGCAAGCACCAATTATATTAGCAATATGAATTGAACAACATACACCAATTGCATAAGGTGGTTGAAATGCTAATGATGTAAGTGTTGCAATTATACTTTGAGCTGCTAATTGAGATTTTGGGAAATTTGTTGAAGCAAATGTTAAAACTTGAAATGCAAATGCTTCAGATAAAATCATTAAAATTCCTGGCATACCTAATTTAAAAAGAATTTTGATATCATTTAAAAAATTTTTAAATTTCCAAATTTTAATTTCATTCCAAATTGGTAAACATTGATAACCATCAATAAATAAAACATAAAATACTAATGATAATGTCATTATCCAATATGTTAAAACAAATGATATTGCTGGACCTTTTATTAAATTTAATTCATCATTTAAATTATTGAAAAAATGATTTTTAAAAAAAATATTTAATATAATTGAAATTGGTATACCACAAATAACGATTCTAGTTGGTATAAAAAATTTACATTGAGATTGTAAGAAACGTTTTGTACATTCAAATATGATTAATGCTGGTCCAACATATGTAAAAATTGATAAAAACGATGAGCATAAAAGAGGTAATGTTGAATCAAATTCATCATTTTTAGAATTATGATTTAAATTTGTAATCCATTGAAAAAATGATAATGAATTTGACCAAAATATGAATGAAGGTAACATTAAAATTAATAATAAAATTGTGCAATGAATATAATAACGACCAACTTTATGATAATGTCTAGCACCAAAAGCTGTTGAACAAAGAGTATCTAAAGAAGATGTGAAACCATTTACCAATACGGGACCAGTCATATAAAAAGTTGTAATAGATAAAGTACAAGAAGACATATAAATTGAACCTAATTGACTTGAAAAATAAGTTGGTATTAAAATTTGAATTAAATATTGAAAGAAGAAAGTACAAAATACAGGAAAAGAGTTTTTCAATATATATGATAATTCATGAAATGTTGAAGAAGTAACTGGATGCAGTGTGAAATATTGGACATCTTCATCTTCATCATTGTTAAGATCGTTATCATCATTCATACAAGTTGCTTCATGATCTGATATTATAGTTGCTGGGTTAAGGTTATCTTGATCCAAAGTGGAGTTATATGGTTCTGGAGGTACCGAGCTAAGAAGCTGTACATTTTCAGACATGATCTGATTGCAAATAAATAGTAAATGTTTTCTTCTCTGTAGGATTTATATTTATAACAGATACATACATGTGTTATTAAAGATGATAAATTATGTATTTTTTGATGACATGTCTTTTATTTATCATGAAAATAAAAAAAAATAAAAAAAAATAAAAAAATAAAAATTAAATGGAAAAGTTTTTCATTTTTCGCTACAAAATAAAAAATTAGTTAAGTGTGCATGGTAAACTCCGTCTTCAAAAAATAAAAGAGATTGATGCGGTGGTAAACATGAACCCGAATTCTTCACATTGATTAATAAATCAACACTTTTTAAGTTTGATAATTTATCATATATAAAATAAATTCTCAGATTAAATATCAAAATATTATAAAAGGAAACTCTCTTCATTATTTTGAGACATATGGACATTGCTTTTGCTGAGAAAAGCAAGTAATTTAAAGAAGAATCAGAGAGAAAAGACACGTAAATTTGGAGTATATATTATGATTATTATAATTATCACGATTATTTAGAGAAATTCATGTTGATAATATATATATATATGTTCCAGTGCACAGCCCTGCTGACATATAGACGGATTTTTTTACTTTTTTAATTTTTTCACTTTTTGACGAGCCTCATTTTAATTTTAATTTTAATTTATTTATTTTTTTTTTATTTTTAAAATTTCCAGCACAGCCTTGCACAGCCCGTACTGACTGCTTACGTCAGCACACCTGTACACCGTTTACAACACGTGACCACTGCCAATTTTAATTTATGTGTCAGTAATTCCCCTCAATCGCTCATAGTTAACTCTCTCTTATTTTTTCATTTTTTATTTTAATAGAATTGTGAGGGGAATGAATTAATAACACCAATTCAATTGCCAAAAAAAAGCTCAGCTTCAATAATACATTACAATATCACACACACACACACACAAACACAGACACTTATTGTTTGTATAATTCACACCCCACGATCCACGTTAGGCAACTAGCTAGGTAGATATACTAGATATAGTCATTCAATTAATCAATCAATTAATCAGTTTATTAATTAAATATTAAGTTAATCTGTTCATCGATCAGTCAATCTTTAATCTTTTGAATCTCCCTAATCTATCTACATATACAGCATTAACGACAATATTAGTTATTATTAAGTACCATAGAATAAAATTTATTTTAATAATCGAATATTTAATTTATTTAAAATAAGAATCATAATATAATATATATTCAAAATATGCTTTCTTCAACTTTAAGATCAAGCTTTAGAAAAGCTATAAATTTATCAAATAATTCAAAAAGATTCCTTTCAATTTCAAAACCTTTAAACAATTTACCAAAACTTCATAAAATTGAGCAAGAAGCTAATGATAATGATTTTTATATTATTAAAAAAAGAGGTAATAAAGATGATGAAGGTGTTACAAATGGTGATGATGGTTTTAAATCAACTGTTAATTTAGAAATTAATTCTTCAATGGGTAATTATTCTGAATTTATTGATGATGCAAAAAACTGGGAAACTTGGAATTTACAAAATGAAGATTCTCCAGATCATACAGTTAAAAAATCAAAAATTAGACATTTTACACTTAATTTTGGTCCACAACATCCAGCTGCTCATGGTGTTTTAAGATTAATTTTAGAATTACATGGTGAAGAAATTATTAGATCTGATCCACATGTTGGTTTATTACATAGAGGTACTGAAAAATTAATTGAAACTAAAACTTATATGCAAGCTTTACCTTATTTCGATAGATTAGATTATGTTTCAATGATGACAAATGAACAAGTTTTTGCTCTTGCAGTTGAAAAATTATTAAATATTGATGTTCCAATTAGAGCAAAATATATTAGAACTTTATTTGGTGAAATAACTAGAATTCTAAATCATTTAATGTCTGTTTTATCACATGCTATGGATGTCGGTGCTTTAACACCTTTCTTATGGGGTTTTGAAGAAAGAGAAAAATTAATGGAATTTTATGAAAGAGTTTCTGGTGCTAGATTACATTCTGCTTATTTTAGACCAGGTGGTGTTTCTCAAGATATTCCATTTGGTATGTTAGATGATATTTATATGTGGGCAACTCAATTCGGTGATAGAATTGATGAAACTGAAGAATTATTAACTGATAATCGTATTTGGAAACAAAGAACTATTGATATTGGTATAGTTCCAGCTGATGATGCATTAGCTTTTGGTTTATCAGGTGTTATGTTAAGAGGTTCAGGTATTCCTTATGATATTAGAAAAGCTCAACCTTATGATGCTTATGATTTAGTCGATTTTGATATTCCAGTTGGTACAAAAGGTGATTGTTATGATAGATATTTAATTAGAATGGCTGAATTTAGACAATCTTTAAGAATTATAGAACAATGTATTAATGATATGCCAGCTGGTCCTGTTAAAGTTGAAGATTTTAAAATTTCTCCACCATCAAAAGAATTAATGAAAAATGATATGGAAACTTTAATTCATCATTTCTTACTTTTCACTAAAGGTTATCAAGTTCCACAAGGTGAAACTTATACAGCTATTGAAGCTCCAAAGGGTGAGATGGGTGTTTATGTCGTTTCTGATGGTTCAGAAAGACCTTATAGATGTAAGATTAGAACACCAGGTTTTGCTCATTTAGGTGCTTTTGATCATATTGCAAGAGGACATTTATTACCTGATGCAGTTGCTATTATTGGTACAATGGATTTGGTCTTTGGTGAAGTTGACAGATAAGCATACTAAAACTAACATCACAAAATTAAAAATTAAAATTTAATATCGCATTATTAACAAACATTATTCCAAGTTTTCAATTCCAAAAACATTATTAATAATAATAATAATAATAAAAAAAGAAAAAAAAACCATAAAACTTTTGCTTCAATGATTTAAAATTTTAATGTATATTATTTCATGGAATATTTATGCATGTTATTATATATCATACATTTAATAATAAACAATCATACTAAATTAAACTTTTCATCTATTCATTCTACAACTTTATATAATTTTGTTTCACACATTTTACATTATTCAAAAAAAATATTTATACATATACTTTTGTGATTCGGACAATTTTGATACTTTTATACAAAAATATTTGTATTTATTTCTTATTTATTTTTTGTTTTCTTTATAACTTTAAATATACTATATTTATTAAAATTTGAAAATCTTCAGATAAATGAAGTACACGTAAAAACGGATAATTTTAAAATATCCATTTTAGCTAGTTTTACCTTTCTTATTATTCTAAATACAAAAACAACATAAATTATATATGTCGCAATTACCCTTTTAGGAAATTTTAGTTTTGAGGTTAAGAGTTTATTTGGTGATTTGTGTAATTTTCAAACCAGTTTAAAATTATTTAGTTTCTGTTGGATCGAAATTTCAGTTAAGAAATTTAAAAAAAACGTCGTGTTGTTTCGTTGTATATATATATATTTGTCGTTTCATCTGAATTGAGTGAATATTTTGGTTTAAAGTTTAAGAAAACTTGTAAATTCACTATACTAATTTTAAGAGTTATTTTTCTGTAATTTTTCAAGTTTTTTTGAAGGTATTAAAAGATGTTTTCAAAATATTTTATTTATGGTGATAAAAATATTTTCAGATATTACATAATAATTTGTTGTTTAGTAAAAATTATCTCTATAACAATTTATTAATGGAATGAATATACAAAATATTTATTTAAAAGAGCAAGGAAAAAAATCGAAAGTGTTTTAATAATTTATTGAATAAATAGTATGAATTTTTTTTTTTTTTAATTTTCATTATCCATACTTGCTACTTCCTCAACACTTGGGCAAGTACATAATAAATTCATATCACCATATGTATCATCAACTCTACCAACAGTTGGCCAAGTTTTAAAATTCTTTAAATGTGGTAATGGGAAACCAGCTTGTTCTCTAGTATAACCTCTCTTTGACCAATCTTCTTCACTAGTTTCTAAAATATCAGTTAATGGATGTGGTGAATTTTTCAATATTAAACCATTACTTTTACCATTTTCAACATCTCTAATTTCTTGTCTAATTGATAACATTGAATCAATAAATCTATCTAATTCAGCTTTATCTTCAGATTCTGTTGGTTCAACCATTAAAGTACCTGGAATTGGGAATGACATTGTTGGAGCATGAAATCCATAATCTTGTAATCTTTTTGCAATATCAATTGCTTCAATATTAAAATTTTTAAATGGTCTTAAATCAATTATAAATTCATGTGCACAATATTTAATTTCATCTGAACCATCTTGAGATTTTTCACCAAGGAACATAATTTTATAATCATCTTTTAATTTATACATCATATAATTTGCATTTAAAATTGCAGTTGCAGAAGAAAATGGAATATTATTACCACCCATTGCCTTTATATAAGCATATGGAATTGGTAAAATTGATGCAGAACCAAATGGCGCTGAAGAAACTGGTAAAATTGCATTTTCAATATTATTATTAGTTGTTTCACCAAGTGGATGTTTTGGTAATAAATCAGCTAAATGACTTGCAACACAAATTGGTCCAACACCTGGACCTCCACCACCATGAGGAATTGCAAAAGTTTTATGTAAATTTAAATGACAAACATCAGCACCTAAATCACCAGGTGATGTTAAACCAACTTGTGCATTCATATTTGCACCATCAAGATAAACTTGACCACCATTTTGATGAATTATATCACATGCATCTTTAATTGTTGGTTCAAATAATCCATAAGTTGATGGATAAGTAACCATAATTGCAGCTAAATTTTTTGAATATTTTTCAGCTTGATTTTTTAAATCAATTAAATCCAAATTACCATTTGATAAACATTTAATTGGTATAACTTTAAAACCAGCCATTGTTGCAGATGCTGGATTTGTACCATGAGCTGAAACTGGAATTAAAACAATATTTCTATTAGTTTCACCTTTAATTACATGTAAATATTGTTTAATAACAGATAATCCAGTATATTCACCTTGAGCACCAGAATTTGGCATTAAAGTTGTTTTTGAAAAACCAGTAATATCAGCTAAATCAGATTCTAATTCTTTAATAAGTTCCATATAACCTTCAGCTTGATCTCTTGGTATAAATGGATGTAAATTTGCAAATTCAGGCCAAGTAACTGGAATCATTTGAACAGTTGCATTTAATTTCATTGTACATGAACCAAGTGAAATCATTGAAGAAGCTAATGAAATATCTTTTTGTTGTAAAGAATATAAATATCTTAACATTGAAGTTTCAGTATGATATTTTTCAAATACAGGATTTGTTAAAATTTTATCATTTCTAAATAATTCTTTTGGAAATTTTGGTAATTCTAAATTTTTAAGATTAAAATTATTTTTAGAATTTGTAAATAAATTAATTAAATCAATTAAATCATTTTCATTAACAGTTTCATCTAATGATAATTGAATTATTGAATCATTTGATTTAAAAACATTAATACCAAATTCATCAACTGCCTTTTTCATAAAATCATCTGAATTTATACCATTTAATTTAATACTTAAAGTATCAAACCATGAATTATTAATAATTTCATGTAATGAATTATCTTTAATTTGATTTGCTAAAATAGTTGTAAAACCATAAATTTTTGAAGAAATTGATCTTAAACCATCTAAACCATGATAAACTGCATAATTTGAAGCAATATTTGCTAATAAAGCTTGAGCTGTACAAATATTTGAAGTTGCCTTTTCTCTTTTAATATGTTGTTCTCTTGTTTGTAATGCTAATCTTAAAGCTGATTTACCTAATCTATCTTTAGTTATACCAATTAATCTACCAGGCATTTTTCTTTGTAATGATTTATTAACTGCAAAAAATGCAGCATGTGGACCACCAAAACCCATTGGAACACCAAATCTTTGTGATGAACCAAATACAATATCAGCACCAAAAGTTGAAGGTGGATTTAATAAAGTTAAAGCTAATAAATCAGATGCAACAGATAATAAACCTTTATTTGAATGAATTAAATTTGAAATTTCTGATAAATTTTTTATTGATGGTATTGAACCATTACTTTGAGGATAAGATACAAGTACACCACAAATTTTATTAATATTTTCTTTTAAATTTTTTAAACCATCATTTGAAAATAAATTTAAAACTTTAATTTCAATATTTAAAGTATTTGCTCTACTTTTAATAACACTTAAAGTTTGTTCATGAATATTTGAATCAATATAATAAATATTTTTTTTACCTCTAAAATTATTATAAGATAAAATCATTGCTTCAGCAGCTGCTGTACCTTCATCTAATAGAGAAGCATTTGAAACTGGTAAACCAGTTAAATCAGAAATAACAGTTTGATAATTTAATAAACTTTCTAATCTACCTTGTGAAACTTCAGCTTGATAAGGTGTATAAGAAGTATACCAAGCTGGATTTTCAAATAAATTTCTTTGAATAACTAAAGGTAATTTTGTACCATAATAACCTTTACCAATATAAGAACGTAAAACTTTATTCTTTTTTGATAAATTTTTTAAATTTTTTAACATTTCAGTTTCTGAATAACCATTTAATGGATTAATTTTTAATTTCCTACCAATGAAAACTTTTTCAGGAATTACAGAACTTATAAAATCTTGTAAATTATTTGAATTAACGATTTTAAGCATATTTTTAACATCATTTGGTTGTGGACCTAAATGTCTTCTTGCAAAAGTATCTAAATCTGAAAATTTATTTGAAATATTATAAAGTGAAGTATATTTCTCAGTTGATACATCAACCTTATCAACTTTAGTTGATTGAAATCTTCTTAATGATAACTTAGCAAAACGCGATCTTAACATTATCTTTTGTGCTATAGAGTGTATATATATGAGAGATAATATTATGTTGGATTGAACTTAATTTATTAATAGAGTTGTAAGAAAATAAAGATGGATGGATGGATGGATATGACAGATTGAATTTGATTGAATAAACAGGAAATCGAACTATTTATATGTTAATTGATAAAAGCAAGATAGAAAAAGTGCCATGTGAAATGTGAAAGAAGGAGTCAAAAGGGACGGGGTCAAGCAGAGTCAGGGAGGAGTCATTCCATTTGGGTGAGCAGAGTCGCAGCGCAAGTCAAACTCGGAACGATTACCGCTTACTTATTAATATTATTCAAATTGAAGAGCCTGAAACTGTTTACCGTTATTTAAACCTATCCATTTACCATCAGGATCCCAACAAACATTGTTGACTTCCATATTTGCAGAGTATGCATAGTCTGGCAATCTATTTAAATTTGGCGATTGTGATTGTGATTGTAATTGTGATTGATCATTGCTATTTTGTAGAGTATCTTGATTTGTAAAATCATAAGTCATTATTTGACAATCATCACTACCAGATAACAAAATATTTTTATTTGGATGCCAAGATATTGAATTAATATTTGCAGAATTATTATTTAAATTATACAATGGTATACCAACATTTCTTAAATCTAAAATTAAGATTTGATTTGAATTTGAGTTTAAAACTGCAATTTGATTTGCATTATAATTTGAAGTTGCAATTCTAACTAAACTATTACTGGTATTACTGTTATTGTTGTTATCTGATTTTTCATAAATGATTGTTGATTGTTCCAAATTACGTAAATCAAACAGTCTAACAGAACCATCTGAAGAACAACTTGTAAATACATTTATATCACCATAAATATATTTAACATCGA
Organism: Pichia californica; assembly: GCA_030574395.1. Taxonomy (NCBI): domain Eukaryota; kingdom Fungi; phylum Ascomycota; class Pichiomycetes; order Pichiales; family Pichiaceae; genus Pichia; species Pichia californica. The sequence goes on from JAJMEW010000180.1 coordinate 78,905, forward strand.
ATACTTCACTATCATGAGCTATTAATTGAGTTTTAGCTATAAAAGTTTCTTTAATTAAATCCCAAACAGTACAAGTTGTATCAATTGAACAAGTTATTAAATGTAAAGGATTAAATCTATTCCAATCAAAGGAAGTCATTGGTGGTAATTGATTTAAATTTTTTGATTTTGAATTTGTTAATGCAGCTTTTTCATATAAAATTTTATCATTCGTATTATTATTATTATTATCAACTGAACCAATTTCATAAATTCTTAAACATTCTGAAGTTGTTGCGAATCTTTCAATATCAGTATTCAATAAACTCATTGAAGGATCCCATTGTAATCTTGTAATTGGATATTTAATTGAATGATCATAAACTTTATTGAAATTAAAAACTTCAGGATTGTTGTCATTATTTTTGGTACCATATAGTATTTCTAATTTATTTGAAGAATCTTCTCTATATGAACCTAAAGCGATTTTAGCGAAATGTTGATTTCTTGAAACTGACCAATCTAAAGCGTAAAGTGGATAATGAGATGTATAAGAAGATGGGAGTGTAGAGTAGTTATTATAGTTATAATTATTATTGCTATTAATATTTTGATTCATTGATTGATCAAAGGAAGTTGAAGTTGGTGATATAATGTCATAATTGATATCATTAGGATGAGTATTAGGATTATTAATATTGTTGATATTAGTATTTGATGATTGTTGGTTTTTGTTAAAGATTATGTTAAATTCATTTTTGTAAGAGAATGGCCTCTCAGAAGCAATTGAAGAGCGTTTTTGGAAACTGTTCAGACTGGGGTAGGGGAATGACGGTAGCATTTGGTTTGTGTGGTGTTGTAATATATGTATGTGGTGTGGTATGTGGTATGTGATGGTGCTATGTGTGTATCCGTACTTATATCTTGTATGGCAAGCGGCAAGCGGCAGCTGGAGAGCAGCGGTGAACTCAGCCACAGCAGAGCAGAGCAGGGCAGAGCCGTTGCCGCGCCACCCCCACTCCGGCGGCGCACGTGACCCGCTGCCGCCCGAGCGGAGTTCTCCCCTCCATTCCTCAGCTCCGAAACTCCGTACTCCCGCTGCAGCAGGCAGTCACGATATTCGATATTGCAGTGGGTGAGCAGTGAGCAGTGAGCACGCTGATGTCCGCTGAACAATAAATCATAAATACCCGTTGCACCCCACACCCCATGGCCCATGGCACTTGACACTTCATGATTCATGCAGTTTGCTTGTCCGGCTACTGCAGCTGCTACAGCATAGGCTCTACTTTCACAACTGCCAACTACAACTACAACTGCCACTGCCACTGCCACTTCCTTCTTTTCCCGATTTCTTTTGCACTCACTCCCTTTTCTACAGTGCTGCACACTGCATTCACATAAATGAATTTAATTCAACAAATGATACCAATCTCAACATCAACATCAACATCAACCACTGCAATAGAACATGGAAATACAAATAGAAATGAAAAATTATTTAATCAGTATGCTTGTATAAGATGTAGAAAATTGAAGAAAAAATGTTCCAAAAATTTACCTAAATGCAAAAATTGCGAAAGGCAAGATGAATGTTGTGAATATATTGAAAGGAAAAATAAAAGGAAATCTTCTTCTGTATCAATTAACAACTTAAAGAATAAAACTTCTAATATTAATAACTTATCAACAGTTATACCTCTAATTAATATTCATAATACCAGTCCAGTATTATCTTCACCTTCTTCAAATGATGATGATAATATCATTAATAATAATATTATTAATAATAATAATAATCTCACTGATAATGAAAGTTTAGATTTATCTTTAAACACTCATACCAGAACTTTATCAAATCCTAATAATGTTCTATCCCCAAATCTTAATAACAATAATAATATTCAACTAAATGACTATCATTATTATAATTATAACCATAATAATTACTCCAATATTAGAAATACTTCAATAATTACTTTACCACCAATTAAATCAAATGATTCTTTACCACCAATATCAATAACAAATAGAAAGTTATCACTTAATCAATCAGATCATTCGGATAATTTACCTTCAATTTCAAAACAATTTTTATTTAATGATAATAATGATAACACTAATAATACTACTAATAATAATAATAAATCACCAAATTTAATTATACCAAATATTAATACTTCAATGAATAATTCAAATCAATCATCATTATCTCCATCATCAACTTCAAATCGTAGAAATAGTACTTTTTTAATTCCACCAATTCATAACACTACTACTACTACTAATACTACTAACAATAATTTATTTGAATTCTCTTCAAATGATTCAATTGAACAAGATTTAATTCTTTTAATCTTTAATAAATTAGATTTTATTGATGATTCAATAGATTTAAATAATATTATTATGGTTGATTCAAATTTAATTTTAAATTTAAATTCAACTCTTAATATTATTTTAAAATTTATAATTTTTCTAGATGAAAAATTAATTTTAAAAAAATTTAATCAATTTCAAATTAATTCAAATTTTTTAAATTATAATAATTTATCTAATGATTTAAAAAATTCAGAAGATTATTTTTTAACAATTGAATTTTTATTAATTTTAACATTTTCAATTTTAATTACAAATTTAAATTTAAATTTGAATAATAGTATTATTATTAAAAATTCTTATCATAAATTATTTTTCACAATTGCTTTTAAACTATTTAAAAAAAAAATTTTTAAATTTACAAAAATTCAAATTTTAAAAATTTTAACTTTACTACAAATTATTTCTCTTATTAATAATAATAATAATAATAATAATAATAATAATAATAATAATAATAATTTAAATTTATCTTGGTTTATTCAATCAAATTTATCAAAATATTCTTTAAATTGGAAATTAAATATTAATAATCATAATTTAAATAATATTACATTATCTGATATTGAATATTCAAATAGATTATTTTGGTTTATTTTCATAATTGATTCATTTTTATCTTCAACTTTAAATCAACAATCAAATTTTAATTTAAATGATATTAATTTATCATTACCAATTCCAATTACAAAAGATGAAGAATTTAAAATTTTAATTCAATTAATTATAATTAATATGTCAAAAATTCAAAATAAAATTTTATCAAATTTATTTATTTTAAATGCAAAAATTCAATTTAATTCAGATTCTGAACGTTTTACAATTTTATCAAATTTAAGGCAAGATGCTGATTTATGGTATAATGATTGTAGAATTTCTTTATCAAAATTACCAAATTTATTAAATAATATTAATATTACAAATAATTTAAATCTTCAAAATTTTGCTGCTTGGATTTCCTCAGAATATTATTATACTTTAACTCAATTATTATACTTTAACTCAATTATTTAAATCTTCAAATTTATTCCCAAAACCAGATATACCAAATTTTAAAGTAATTTCAAATGCAACTTATCAAAATACTTTATTATTAAATGATTTATTATTAAATAATATAATCCCAAATTGTTTAATTATTCAATATAGATTTGCAAATACTTCATTATGTATTTTAATTTCAATTTTTAAAAATATGTTTAAAATTTTTGAATGTAATGAAATTATTGAAAAATTATTAAATATTTGGAAATTTGGTATTGATAATCTTTCAATTAATTGTTATAAATGTATTTTCGATATTTTCACTTTATTAAAATCTGAATTAAATAGTAATAACAGTAATGATACAATTCAATTTAATGATAATTTATCTAAAAATTTACTTCAATTAATTAAAAATTTTATATGTATAATGGAACAACATGGATTTTCAGTCTCAGTTGATAATGATTATATTAAAATTTGTGAATTAAAAGAATAATTTTTAAATTTTATACCCTCCCATCCTTATTCCTTTACTATATCAATTTAACCCTTTTCTAATACCTTACTTTATGTATATAAATATATACTACTTATTCAATATTTACTTTTATACCTTAAAACTTAAAATTAAAAAATCAAATAAATAGAAAAAAATAACAAAAAATATATATAAATTGTATGCATGCTTATGTAATCCAACTTGATATTAAACTTAAATATATATATTCATTCTCACATTGTTTACTATTTTCGTGAAATATGCATGCTACTAATTATCAATTGATGATTGATATATTTATCATACATAAATAACAAGAATTAAAAATAATATATTATAAGATAAGATAATGTCAAATGAAATACCATATTTAGATATCAAAAAGCATTCAAGATGTCATAAAATGTTTCTTTCAGTTTTACCAAATAAATATCAATCTGAAGATAGTAATAAACTTGCAATTGCATATTTTTCATTATCATCACTTAAATTAATGAATACACTTGAATCGACATTTTCAGAATCTGAAAGGAAAGGATTTATTGAATTTATTTATTTACATTTAATTGTATTTGATGATATTTCAGGATTTCGTGGTTCATTTATTTATTTAAAAAATGATAAAAATTCAATTGATATTGCATCAACTTGTTTTGCATTACAATGTTTATTAATATTAGGTGATGATTTAAAAAGATTAAATAAATTTAAAATTTTAAATTTTGTTAAAATTTTACAATTATCAAATGGTGGATTTAAAAATTCAATTAATTCAAATTTTGAAAATGATGTTAGATATTGTATGATTGCAACAACAATTTGTAAAATTTTAGTAAATAATTTTGAAAATTTTATTAATTTAAAAAATTTACAAAAATTTATTTATAATTTACAAAATTTTGATGGTGGATTTTCAATGTTTAAAGGTGATGAATCACATTGTGGAATGATATTTTGTGCAATTGATTCACTGTCATTGATATCATCATTATCATCATCATCATCATCATCATCATCATCATCAAAATTAAATTTTAATAAATTAATTGATTTTTTAACTCATCGTCAAATTTCTTTTAATAAATTTAATGAATTAGAACTTGAAAATAATGAATTTTCAGATATTAATGATATTGGTGGATTTAATGGTAGAATTAATAAATATGGTGATACATGTTATGTATTTTGGGTTTTAGGATCACTTAAATTATTAGGATTTTTAAATTTAATTAATAAAAATTTAGCTTTAAATTTTTTACTTAATAAAACTCAAAATAAAACATTAGGTGGTTTTAATAAAACAACAGATCCTGATGAATTACCTGATCCTTTACATTCATATCTTGGATTATGTGCATTAAGTTTATTAAATCATCCTGATCTTGAATCTTTAAATACTGAATTAGTAATTCCACAAAGTAGTTATGAAAATTACCTTAAAAAAAGAGATGAAATAATATAATATAATAGAATAAATAAAATATACCAAATTATTACCTTTTTATATAATTTTATAAACAAATAGAATATATATATATATGTCAATATGTACATGCTTTTTTATTTTACAATTACAATTTAACTAATTCTTCATACATACACCAAGCAATTGCTGCACTACCACCTTTCCTAATTAATCTTAATGATAAACCATTAAAAAAATTTAAAAAATTTTCATTATATAATTTAATTGTTGTTTGTGAAAAAGTTTTATAAATTTCTGGTGATAATTGCATTCTAGTTTTAATTGTATCAAATGGTGCTGTTAAAAATGTTGAAAATGTTGAAGCTATTATTGCACTTGAAGAATTTACAATACTTGATGATAAATGATTTAATTCATTATTTGAATTTGTTTTCAAATTTAAAAATTTTGGTAAAATTGATTTTAATTGTTCATATGATGATATATATAATCCAGCATATGGTGCATCCCTTAAACATGTTGCACCAAATCCTTTAAAAAATCCTTTAATTCCATATTTTGAAAATATATCTTTAATTGCTTCTTTCATTGAATTATATTGATAAAAATTTGATTCAAATCTAATTTTAATAACTGTAATTGGCATTGTTAAAAATCCAACAAATGATCTTGAAATCATTCCAATAATTATATTTTCATATATTAATAATTTTGGTAATTTTGATGATGCATTAAAAATTGGATTTTGAGTATTTTTAAAATTTGATAAATTTGATCTTGCTAAATGTAATGTTGATAAATAAAGTGCACTACCAATTGATGTTCTTAATGCACTTGGTAATGTACCTCTCCATAATTGACTCACTGAATTCAAATTTTTGAAAACTGAACTAATTGTACTATCTTTACTTTGTTGAACTCTAGTCTTAATTAAATCAAGTGGTTGTAAACATATTGCAGATGTTAAACCACCTGCAAAACCAGCAATTAAATGCCTTGTAGTTTTTTGTTCTTTATTTGACATTATATTTTATATTTTTAATTTGTAATTAATTTGTAATTAACCTGTAATTGATTCTCGAGGGGGGGGGGGTATGATTCGGTTTGTTAGTTTTTATTATTTCGATACAAAACTAGCACATTCTCTATTTTCAAAATAAGATATATTTGTAATATTTTAAATATATGTATTTGCAAATTAAACAGAATTTATGTAGATAATAAGATTCAATTTCAGCAGAAATTAAAAACGTGACGTTGTTATAGAAAACTCGCTGAAATTAGAAAAAAATCATGACGGCTTTCCCGTTTTCTCCGTTGAACTTTAAATTAATTAAACACGTACTAAATGCTCAGTAAAAAGAATATACAAATATATATATATATCTCTAATCATGAATTAAGGATACTGATGTATATAGAAAATTAATGTATTAATTGTAGGGGTTCGGGTGGTAGTGAAATAAATGGTAATATCTTAAAATCCACCACCAAAATCACCACCATCAAAATTACCACCACCAAAGTCACCACCACCAAAGTCACCAGGACCACCATAATCACCATAATCACCAGGTGGTGGTGGACCACCAAATCCACCATCATATCCACCACCATATCCATTATTATTATCAAACATATTACCAAGCAGCAGACCACCAACTGTACCTAATGCAGCACCACCTAATAAACCACCCATACCGCCAAAACGTGCTTTGGATGACTGAGCGGTTTGTTGTTGTGTATATTGCTGTGGTTGATAATATGGTTGTTGTTGGTATGGTTGTTGATAATATGGTTGTTGTGGATATGGCTGTTGTGGATATGGCTGTTGTTGTTGTGGATAGTTTTGTGGTTGATTTGGATTTGGATTATGAATATTTTGCTTCTCAGATTGATCATAAGATGGTGGTCCATTATTTGAAGCAAAAACTGTACCTTTTGGAGCATCCCATTGAGATGCTCCAGTAGATTCATTTACATAGAACCATTCTAATTCAAAAAACCGAAAACAGTTAGTTCATTGTTAGTATTTATCTCAATTTCAGTATACATATAAGTTAAGTTGTACTTACCGTTATATTTGTCATCCCAAACAGCAACCCATCCCTTTGGAACTTCAGGTTTAGCATTTTTGTTACCCATTGTTTTGTATCTGTATCTCTCTCTGTGTGTGTAGGCAATAGTCCTGTTGGGTGTTGAAGAAGAGTAAGGGCGTCTCTCTATCTTGTATCTTGTACAATCGATCTTCTGTAGATAAAGAACTCGATTTGCTGTTGCGTGGGCTTTGCTTCGAAGCTCGAATCGCATATTATATTACGTTGTATTTTATTACACACTATATAAAGTATTGGTATCATTTACACTTGACAGAAGACATTAGGCAGCCTGCTTTCCACAAATCCACAAAAGGCATCACAGTCACTGACAATCTGATAGTCTATGTAATTCTTCCAGCCGGATAACGATACAGGATCTTTGTTGATAAGTATCACTAAACCTTTTTCATTCTCATGAATCTTGTTACTCATTTTCCTAACAAGATTTTTAACTCCATTAACTTTTAAACTTGTACCAAATATTAAAAGTAAATTTGGCTTTTTATTTAAATCTTTATTAAGATTTTTAGCAAATGTTTCTGAATATGGATGCTCTTCACCATAAAGAACAATATTTGGTCGTATTATTCCAATACTACTTTCTAAACTTCTTTTACCAAGTTTTATCCTTGATTCATAATTTTCAATACAATTTGGACATTCAATTAAATTATAATCATTATCATATGATTCATTAGTTCTTGTGTCACATATACTACTAATACTCTTATTATCTAAATCACCAGTTGTAGAAAATGTAGAATTTATACTATCAACTGAAACATTTGTATTTTGTGAAAGAATCATAAGATCATCATTTTCTATATCAGTTTCATTCATTTCATTTAATTCATTACAATTATAAAAAACATCATTGATTTCTCTTTGATTAATTATTATATTACCTTCTTTATCATATATTTGGTCCCATCTATAATTTTTTTTACATGAATTACAACATAATTGATGTAAATCACCATGTAATTGAATAACATTTGTATTATTCCATTCATTACAATTAAATTCAGTTGATAATCCACAATCTCTTTCAAGACCATCTATATTTTGTGTATAACATTTAATTAATTTATTTTTATCTTGTAATTTTTTAATAAATTCATGTGTTAATGTTGGTTTTGAATAACTAACTTGTTTATAAAGATCATAAATAAAATTATTGAAAATATTAATTGTTTCAATTGATCTATAAACAGATATATCAAACATTTCTTTACCTTTAATAATCTTTTTATTATTTTCATTTTCTTTCTTCAATTTTTTATTATATAATCCATCATTTGAACGAAAATCTGGTATACCAGCATTACAACTTATACCAGCACCTGTAAGAATAATCATTTTCTTTGATTTATTAATAGAATTTGTAATTAAATTATTTATTTCTTCTAATTGTTCAAATTCTTGAAATGTTAAATATTTTAAACCTTTATCTTCAACATTAGCAAGTTTAGAAATCTTCTCTCTTAATTCAATACTATTAACAATACTACTTTGATTAAGCTGAAGTTTAATTTTTGGTAATTTTGGTTGCTTTGGTTTCCTTATTTGCTTAGAATTATTTAATTTTAGTTTTATTGATTTTGTTGTTGTTGTTGCTGTCGTGTTAGTTGTTAACTGTTTCTTATTAATTTTATTTGAATCTTTGAGAATATTTTTACAACCATCTTTTAATAAAATTTTTGAAATTTTGGGAAATGCATTTTTATTGGCTGAATCATTCCTACTTAAAACTTTTGGCATCTTCGATATGATTTAATACAAAGGTAAATTGGAAAAATAGAGAAAGAAGAGTGAAACAGTTTATAGTAGAAAGGAAAGCAACTAGCAGTTCCAAACTCTTCAAGTATTTCCATCTTTGTTTCTTGCACTTTCATCCTTCAACTTCAAAATCGGAATAAGGATTTTAAAGAGTTTCTAGTTTCTTTGATTTATCTCAAATTTCTCAATTGCGTAACTGCCTATTTGGGAAATACGTAAACAGAGCGGTTTCCTGGCCTGGCGCGGTGCACGGGTGCTGTCGATTTTCTCTTTTATTGTTATTTTTCTTCTATTAGGAATTAAGAAACAATACAGAACAATCATCAAATAATAGATCGATACATAGTGGACATGGTAAACTATGATATATATATAATATATATACACTCATTTTACAATACAGTCTTATTGAATAATCAAACAGTCAATATATCATTGACTAACAAACTGATGTATTTTATTTGATTTTTAAAAGTCTCTATAAATATTTGTGTAATAAAATAAATGTTGCATCAAACATACAACATATATAACTTAATTAATATCACAGTAATACTCTAAATTAAAGAGTTCTATATTAAATTCATTATGTCAAAATATTGTTCACATGTAAATATATGTAAATAAATCAGTTGTAAAATAATTATTTTGAATGTTGTACATAAAGGAATATATTCTCAACAACAAACTAATTCTGCTACCACATGAAATTTGTTAGTAATGTTGGTTTTTGTATTGAAGAAAATTTGCTTCTGCTTTTAGGTAATTGTAATTTTTTGCTATTATTTTCATAAAAAACATCTTATAAGTTAAGCTATAATATAACAGTTAACTTCAATATTGTATATACTTTTATCAACTGTGACTGTGGTTTATATCAAGCTTAATCAACAAAGAAACTAAAAATATAATAAATACTGGTTTAATAAGATGTGCAATTTCATGCTTCACGTATAACCGAAAGCTTTTCATAGATCCTAGAAATAATATCACATAATTAATATCTATCTTATTGTCAAGTATTTATGTATATATCTATCCTGGAGGAATGCAATAATAAAATAAAATTAATTCAATATCATCTTTTAGAAGTTTCAACAAAATCTTTTTGAATATTCTTTATATTCATTACAATATTTTTTTTTCATTCTAAATCCTTATTAAATAAGCCAAATAATTGTTTGAAATGATTGAAATAAAAATCTTTGGTTATTTTATTTCATTTTATTTTATGCCAATATTAAAATTATGAGTTATTTGTTATTTACTTTCTTAATAAATGAAAAAAGATAATATAATCAAAATTGAATAATAAAAAAGTATATTTCATAATTGAAAGAACGTATTTGATAGTTATATGTGTTTCAGTTAACAAAAAAAAACATTATTTTTATAATATTATTAGAAATAAAATATTCAAGATGATTTTCTTTTGTAAAATATATTGATGACTTAAATCAATACCCCTTCTTATAAACGTGCAGAATTTGACTCAACTATTGATTTAAGCTTATAAAAAAATATTATAATAAAGAAATAGTTATATAATTCAACAGTTTTTTTGAAAGTTATAAATGTATAGAGAACAGACCATTTATAAGTAAATATTGGTAAAAACACTTCATTGAAATTGTTTAATTAAAATTTAACCAGAACAAATTTTAAAACTATAGTCATGTATAGATATAATTTAATACCAAAATAATTGGTAATTGTAAAATGTAAATTGGAAAGTAAAATCATTTGTCTTCCTAAAAAAATAAGTATTAAAATTAAAAAATATTTTTTTTAACTTGTGAATATCCCATCCTGATAGCCATTAATTAATAAAAATAGATTTAGAATAAACCAAATTATTGAACTCTTTTTAAGTCATATAAATATTGTTTTCTTTTATTAGATATATATTATAATTCATTTATGAAATGAAAAAATCTATAATGAAAAAATCAAATATATATATATATATAGCAATTATTATTTATAATTTATGTTGAATACTAAAGTAGACTATAATTAATTAGATAACTATAAATTTAGTAAACCGTTGATATATATTTGCTATTTCCAAAACACAAATTGCAGTAAATTGATGTTTACAATTAATAGTTTTTAAATCATCTTACATTTGAAATGTTTCTATAATTAGCAGCCGAGGAGCAAAAATTGTTTTTGAAAATATACACAACTTGCAGAATTTTTACTTGTTTTTTCAAATTCATGTAATATTAATAAACATGATGTTTTAATTAACTAATATTAGTATGTACAATTTACAATTCCATAAAGAGAACTAGCTGTAGTGGTCGGGAAGTGGTGGTTAGGGAACCTGAATATTAGCGATTAAAACAGGAGATGATTAAATTTCAAAACGAGATGACAACTAAGTAATGGATATTCTATATAATTATAAGTTAATGTCGTTACCTCAGCATATATTGGTAGGTAGAAACATATCTAATAACATCCATGGAAGAAATTCAGTTATGAAAACATATTTCAGAATTTTAGTATTTATAGTATAATGAATTCTTTAAAGATATATTAACACAAATTACCAAATCTTGATGATGATTTTATCATAGAAAAACAATTATTCATCCATACAAAGATATATTGTACATACATTCATACATTCATACATTCATACATTCATACATTCATACATTCATACATTCATACATTCATACATTCATACATTCATACATTCATATATCATAGAAAAACAATTATTCATCCATACATTCATATATACATACATTCATACATACATACATTCATACATACATTCATACATACATTCATACATACATTCATACATACATTCATACATACATATAAATATTGATAAATTTAACTAGAATAATACTTGATTTAGCTAGTAAATATATGATATTGTACTGTTGAAAATAATCTTAAAACATAATCAACATTAAAGATTTTTATTTCAGTTTAATAATATCAAACAAATTGCATTGCTATTTGTAATTAAAATTGAATAATCTTATCAATATCAATTAATATTTGCTATCAACAAATTCATTTTTATCTAGAAAACTTGTTTATTCATGTTACTACTGTAAAATATCAAAGAAGAAATTTTGCTATTATTCTTACAATTGAAAGCTTGCCTGTGCAAAGTGCACAGTGTCGGCAATCGGCATATTAGAGTGTTCGAGACTCGACACTCAAACCATCTATAAGATACAAGTTAGCAATTTATTTCACTGTTAAGTTTACCGTTTAACATTTGGCATCCACCGTTTCCGAATGCCCCCACCGTTGTGTTGTGGGCAATATGCAGTATGTATATATTAGGTCGTGGGACTTGTGTTATGGTTTGCTATGCTTCCGGCAAAAATGCCGTGGGCTGTGGGCGGTGGGCGGTGGGCGAGTAATAATGATAGGATATAAAATGAACCAAGGGAGCAATTAATTTTGGGTTTATATAATTTACAAAATTGTCTGTATATTTTGGTTAATTATAAATGCTACAATTATATATATATATATGAAATATAAAGAAGATAAACAAGTGATATATCATTCAAAGTAAACAGTCAATGATTCACGGTTAATTTTAAACACTATTGGGATAATTTTTTAAATATGTTTGTAATAATAATTGAAGTTATTAATATGGTATTGATACATTGATGTATAGATTATAGATGTATAAGAATAATTCATTCATTTTAATCTTTTAAGGACCTCAACTATCCCGGCTGTTGATGTAATGTAAAATATATTATTTAATATGATATATATATGGTATCAAAATGTAAAACATTTATTAATTATTTAATTAATTATTAATAGCCGATGTAGTGAAGGGCCTCAAAAGATATAATAATGAACTTCTGTTTAAGTTAAACATAATAAATATATACATATAGAACATATAATAAAAATGGAATTATTCTATTATATTAATGATAAAGCATATTTAATTGATTGAAAAAATACATCTAAATATATTCTTATTGGGATGATATGATACATTCAAAGGATTTATGTGATGTTAATAATATGACATTGATTTGTTATACTAGTATACATGTATATAGAACAAATTTAAAAAGTAAATAAAAAGGTGAAAAATAAAAAGGTGAAAAATAAAAAGGTGAAAAATAAAAATTGATTAAGATAATTAAGTAAAGAGTAGAAGGAAAAAAGAAAGTGGAAAGTTGATTGATATTTATATATATATATATATATATATAGAGATCTCTGAAATTGAATTTTTTAAACCTTGGATGAACGTTGAACTTTTCCAAATTTTATAAATTTACCAAAATAGTATCATCTTTTATCTCGGCCAACAATTAAAAACTCAATTCCTAATGGGATGGAAATTTTCTAATTAACGAATAATGGAAGATGGAATTAAATCGGTAGAAGAATGCATTGTATTCATGCATAAATTTCAGGAACCGTTGTAAGTTTATAAATTATGATTTATTGATGTTGATTTCATCGACATTACTTTATACTTTATACTCTATACTTTATACTTTACACATTACATAATTTAAGCACAAAACAGTGAATAATTAGAATTTTTCATTTTTTATAGTTACCAAATACGTTGGCGATGAAGTTTAAAAACAATCAAATTACATTACAGTTAATACAATAATCTTGTCTTTCCAATCAAATTGGAAATAGTGTCAAACAAGCAAACTCCACAATCCGTTGACCAGAAACTACAAAATAGAAACAAGAAACTACAAGTGAAAAATGGAAAATAGAAATTTGACACATGTGGTTAACTCTCAAAGCCGTTCCGCGTATAGTATTTCGTATTATATATTATATATATATTTCGTATTTTGTATTAAGTATTTTGTATTGCGCTTTAGTCTACACACTACACACTACACCCTACACTACAGTGATCCATTAACCCATTGCCCATTCCCCCCACTCCCCACTTCCAACTCCACTGTGGATTCTATACTGCACATTGCCATTGCATGCAGTTGCTGTACCTGGTGCTACTGATTACTGATAGATAACCTTGGCTGTTGGCTGTCCGACTGTCCAACTGCCCGCTAACAACAGATCACAGACCGCTGCGGGTGCCCAGCTCAACCGAGCTCAAAACCCGCACCACGCACCGCGCACCGCGCACGACTACAGGTCTCAGCTTTGCTTTTGCTTTTTGCTTTTCCGCTCGCAAATCAAATCAAACCAAATCAAACCAAATCAAACCAGTAACGCACGGCTGTAAATCTATAATCAGTATCGATCTATTATGATATTATGATCGATATTATTATCGATCTATTTATGATCTATTAATGATCTATAATTAGAAGCCAACAGTCTTATTTTCTGTTCCTTGAACCTTGAACCCTGTAAACTGTAAACTGCTTGTTTGTTGCTGTTGCTATCATGTTAATGAATAAATTTGTAAACAAAAGAATTAAGTAAATTATCAATATTAAATTGAAATTATTAAATTACATGCATCTTATGATCTTCGAAAGATTTTCAGGTAACATGCATGTATATATATAGCATGCATAACAGTTAACACTAATTTGTTGATGCTTTAAATTTAACCAAAAATTGAAAAGTTTGAAATTATAATAACAAAAAAAATATACACATAAATAATAGCTAAATCGAAAAAAAATTAGAAACAAAAATATAATAAATGAATGAATTAAAAAGGAAAATAAAAGATTTATCAAAGCTAATTATAATTATTTATAACTATATTTAACTTACAATACCCTTGGAACGATAGTGTTCAACAATCTTCCAATATCTTTCCTTTGTTCTATTTCTCCAATAGAATCCGGTAAACATCATAACAATAAATGTACCAATACAGAAGAAACATATAAAAGCAGATGTGATAAAACAATTTTGAACACCCATATTAGTAACAAATGCAGTAATACCATAATCCATCGCAAAATTCATTGTATTTCTAATAATAACTAAAACAGTAATTGCACCAACACCCATTTCATGATAACAATCTAATGTATAAGTAACTGATGAAATACATCCAACAATACAAAGACCAGCTTGTAATCCTAAACCAAAAACAACTCCAAACCAATGAATTCCATGATATGCACCAACACCCCATAAAATTAATGCAGCTGGACCTAAAATCATATAAACTGTTAAAACCCATAATCTATCTTCAGCTTGTGAAATACCATTATGTTTCTTTGCAATATAAATTTTAATCCAATCGGTTGACCATGCAGCATATGGATAAATTACAAATACAAAAATAACTGGTGAAACATAAGCTAATCCACACATTGCAGCTGAAAAATTATATGGTGCTGCACCAAGAATTATTGCTTCAGTACCATTTAAAACTGAATACCAAAATAATGATGAACCATAAAGAAATCCTGACCATAAAACAATTGGAAATTGAAGCATGTAAAATGGTGCTTTCATATATTCAATTAAATGAAATTCTTTTCTAAATCCTGATGTTAATGACATTTTTTGTAAAAATGTTTTCTCTGGTGGATATTCAATTGGAATTGTTTCATCAATTAAAAATGCTTGATTACCTAAATATTGCTTTTCAGAAACTCTTGATGTAATAGAATGAATTTGATGAGGATTAGTATTTTCAATTGAAACATTTGATGTTATTGCATGAATGATATTACCATCTTCATCTTTACTAACTCTTAATTTTCTATCATAATTAGTTTCTTCCATAAGTAAAAACATTAAAACAAAACAAACAGCACCAAAAATAACAGCAATTATAATTGTCCATTTCCATCCAAGTCCATCATTAACAAAACCTGCTAACATTGGAGCTGCATAATTTGAACTAAATAATGCAGCACCATAAATACCCATATAAGTTGCTCTTTCATGTTCAAAAAACATATCAGTAACAGTAATTTCAGGTAATGATTCAATTGTACAATAAAATAAACCATTTAAAATTTTTGATGCAATCCATTCACCATTTGTATGAATATATGGTTGCCAAATATTAAAACAAATAACTCCAAGCATACCAATTAAATAAACTGGACGTTTACCATATTGTTGTGCAAGTGGTAATAATAATAAATTACCTAAACCAAGAAATAAAAATGAATAACCAGTACCAGCATTTAAATCAGAGACTGTAATATTAACATTTGGATCAGCTGCAATTTCAGGTAAAATTGAATAAATACAACAACCTGGAACAGAACCACCATAACAATAAAGTATAATACAAAACATTTGTAACATTTTTCTTTTAAATGTCCAATTAAGTGGATCATTTGGATCATCAGATGGAGTTGGAATTAAAATAACTTTATCTTTACCATTTTCATCCTTTTCCATCATAACTAAATTTGATGTACCTGGAACTTGTGCAAAATCAATTGAAGATTCTAATTTTGTAGATATTTTACTATCGTCATTTGCAACATCAGTTACATCAATTTCAAAATTTTGCTTTTTATCAATAGAACCTGAACTTACTTCCATTGTTGCTTTGTTGGTATTGTTGTTGTTGATTTATTAAGAATGAATAAATTATAAATGTATTAAATCGAAAACTATTAAAATATTTTGAAATAAAGATGCCAAATCTTTCATTTATAGATAATCAAAGAATTGGAAATTTTTCATATAAAAATTAAAAAGTTAATCAAATGTCGGAAGCGTGTATCAAAAATTAATGATGAGATGAGATGAGCTGTGAGTTGATAAGATAAGGTATAAGATCGATATAAGATAAGATAAGATAGAATTGATAATAATTAATAATTAAGATCAGAAACAGATTGCTACTTGTTAGAAGAAAAGAAAAACTGAACGTAATCACGAATGTCTTCGGCAAATAGATTAGGACTTTAATAAAATTTCCGGATTAGATGCAGTGATAAAAGTTTAAGTAACTAATGACCGGAAAATAAAGTAGCTTTGAATTGTTGGGCGACCACGATAGTCATTGATAACAAAACTCTAAATTATGAAGGAATAAATGATAATTCGGACTGGTTGATTACTTATCAAAGTTTTTTAACTAAACTGTGCTGTATCCGTGCCTTAAATTTGACATTAATCATTGACGACAGGACGCAGAAATTGTCACAACATCCAAAAGCAGCATTCGCATTCCGCAATCAATTCGCAATTTGCGGTCCTCGCTTCTCGCCTGCAAATGTTATTTCCCGATCTGGCAATTTTTGACTCGCCAATTCTTTATCGCCCGGACCGGAGCTGTCAAAGATCGAAGATGGTTGATGAATATTGATTGATTGATGATCGGGGAACTTGAACTTTGGGTGTCTGGAAATTTCTGGGTTTAGCAATTGGCGTTGACTATTCACTTCATTTTATATATATATATATTTTACTCTAATACATTTACATTAAAGTTGCAATATATATATACTTTGATTGGGAATAATCATTTAAAATGTAAAATGTTCATGGCTGCTGATTACTGATAATTCAAGAATTTCATCGTGTACTAACTAGTTCTACATTCCTCATTCCTTATCGGGAAAATATATAAAATATACTACTGATGGTGAATGGTGGTTATCTGTTATCTACTATTTCACTAGACTCCTTGGCATGTCAAGTAGTTTTCACAATCAGATAGCGATCTCTTATCAGTTAGTGACAAGTGACAAGTAAAGGTTGAGGCTCGATGCTCGATGAGTTATCTGTTTGGACTTTTTGACATATATATATATATAAATTTACCACCTTTCGGCTAATCTACTTTTTTTCTATTTAAGGAAATAATCACTTCGGCAGTGATATTCTTACTATACTGTAGATGATTCTAATGAAAAGTTGGTGATAAGCCATAATGATACTTTTTTAGTATTTTTTATAAAGAATAGTTATTCTCCTGATAATATTCTATCATATACCTATACTTTTGTAAAATAAATATTAGAATTTTTAAATTATAATAAAACAAAAAACCCAAACCACATTAATATGACTTATGATAATCCTGAAAATCCAACCTTATATGAAACTTTTAAACCAAAAATTGAAAAATACAATGAAGCTTTGAAAGCTGGTATCTTAGAAGAATACAAAATCCCTGATGATGTTATTCCAACATCTTATGGAGTTGATGTAACCAAAATTCCAGAAAAATTTTTAACGAAATCTGAAATTTTAATAACTGAACTTAAAGGTGTTGATTTAGCTGCTAAAATTGCTAAGGGTGAATATACTAGTGTTGAAGTATTTACCGCTTATGCAAAACGTGCAACTATGGCTCATCAATTAACTAATTGTGCAATGGAATTATTTATGGATGAAGGTTTAAAACGTGCAAAAGAATTAGATGAAATTTTTAAATCAACAGGTAAAACTATTGGTCCATTACATGGTTTACCAATTTCTTTAAAGGAACATTATGATTATAAAGGTAAAATTACTCATGCAGGTTACGTTGGTTTAATTGATAATATATCAACAGAAACAAATCAATGTGTTCAAATTTTATATGATGCAGGTGCAGTTTTTTATATAAGAACTACTGAGCCCCAATTATTAATGCATCTTTGTTCAAACAACAACATAACTGGTATTGCAAGAAATCCAAATAATACAGGTTTAACAACTGGTGGTTCATCAAGTGGTGAAGGTGCAATTGCAGCAATGAAAGGTTCTGTTTTCGGTGTTGGTTCAGATATTGGTGGTTCAATTAGAGCACCTGCTGGTTTTTGTGGTGTTTGGGGTTTAAGACCAACTCAAAAGAGAATCCCATTATTACCATTGGTTCCAAGTGGTAGAAAAGTTCAAGAAAATGTTGTTCCAGTTTTAGGTCCATTAGCAAGATCTGCTGAAGATTTAGAATTATTTATGAAAGTTGAAATAAATTCTCAGCCATGGAAAAATGATGCAACTTTGATTCCATTACCTTGGAGAGAAGTTCCAATCCCAACTCCAAAACAATTAAAAGTTGCAATTGTTTATGATGATGGTGTTGTCAAACCAACAGCTCCAATTTTAAGAGGTCTTGAATTTGCAGCTAAAAAACTTAAAGAAGCTGGTGTTAAAGTTGTTGAATGGGAATCTTTCAATGTTGCAGAAACTGTTAAGGCTGCATATAATGGTTATAATGCTGATGGTAATGCTGGTCAATTATCATTATTAAAATTATCTGGTGAACCAATTTTAAAATTAAGTCATTACATCCTTGAAGAAGGTAGTGGTTATAAAGGTCAAACTGCCGCAGAATATCAAGGTGATACTGGTATAAGAGATTTAAATAGAACTGCATATTTAAAAAAGATGGAAGAACTTGATGTTGATTTTATCCTTTGTCCTGTTTATGCTTCTGTTGCTCCATTACCAGAAACTGTTCATTACTGGGGTTACACCAATTTATGGAATATTTTAGATTTTCCAAATGTTATTTTTCCAACTGGTTTAAAATGTGATCCTTTACTTGATAAACCAGATTCAACTTACGTTCCAAGAAATGATTATGAAAAATACGAACATGCATTATATGATGAAGATGTTACAAAATTTGTAGGTGCACCAATAAATTTACAATTAACTGGTAAAAGATGGTTTGATGAAGAACTTGTAAAAGCTTCTAAGGTTGTAGCAGAAATTATTGAAAACTAAATTACTGAAAACTGAATTTTTTATTTAACTTTATTTTTAGCAAGTTCTTTTTCATAATCGATTATTCTCATTTTTTTAAAATTTATATAAACCAAAATGTATAGAATTCTAAATAAATAAATTTTCCCAAATTTTTAAAAAAATTGTCCCAGAAGTTCATCATCATGAAGAATTTGTTCCATCAATTTATAGACAACCAATAGCATACGAGGAAACTTACGTTGGAAATACCAATAGAATCCATCGGGTAATGGACTCATTTCAGATGCTAAGTCTTCTGGTAAATCTTGATAATGATGATACTTATTTCTAATAGCTCTTAATAAATCCATAATTTTATGGGTATTATATTTTCGATACTTTCCTAAATTATCAATAAACTTATTATCAAATTTATCAAACCAACCCTTTGGCCCTAAAACTTCAGGTGCGATAGATTCAAGTTTTAACAATAAATTTGAAGGTGGATCCCTTCTTTCAACTTCAAATCTATCAGAAACCTTTAATAAAAACTCTAATTTTTTTTCTACACTCCAAAAATATGGATGTTTCAGTACAACACTAATATCTGGTCTTAATAATGGATTCTTCTGAATCATTTGACTAATTAAATCTTTGATAGTATATGATTCAGGTAATGATTTCAATTTACTAAGATCGTACTCACCTTTAATGATATTCCCTTCTCTGATATATCTATCACCAAATGGGTGATAACCACCAGTTAAAACATAAAAAAAAACACATCCTGCAGAGAAAACATCAACAGATCTAGTTAATCTTACTTTATGAGCTAAGCTAGATTCAGCATAAGCTGGTGATGTATCCAATAATAATTCAGGTGCACGCCAACCAGATGTACCAGCTGCATTGGCAGTTGTACCTTTAAATGAAGATTGATCAGCATCCAGTTTTTTACATAAACCAAAATCAGAAATTAAAAATCTTACTGATTTATCATTTTGTTTTCCTTTCTTTGATAAAGCAACTAAAATATTTTGTGGTTTGATATCACGGTGAACAATTTTCAAAGAATGTAAATGATTAACACCATTGGCGATTTGATACAAAATTTGATTAGTTTCAATATTAACATTTAATTCATCCTTTTTCTTTTCAACTAAATCCTCTAATGATGCCGAACATAGTTCCAATGCAATATATAAAAACTTATTTTTTTCTTGAGAACAGAAATATCTTATAACATTAGAGTGGTCATCACTTTCTTGTAATAAATTAATTTCATGAGAAGCTACATCATAAAATTCAAGTAACATTCTTTTAACAGCAACTGGTCTATTTTCAAAGAGACCTTTAAACACAATAGTACCATGAGAACCAAAACCTAATATGGTGTCAGTAATTAAAAGATTGTTGCTTATACTAGTCAAAGTTTCTGAATCCTTATTAGCTATAGTGATTGTATGATTACTATTATCATCTTCATCATTAGAACTTGATATTATGGTTGTGGATGTTACATTTTCAAAAAAATCTTTCTTTTTGTTCTTCTTGCCACCACGAGATCCTCTCTTTCGTTTTCTTCTACTGCTATCATCATTATCATCCTTGTCATCCTTATCATCTTTCTCATAATTATCATCTTTATCATCATCCCTATTTACAATGGTATCATTATCTACATTATTATTATCTTGTAATGCAATAGCTTCATTTGCTGGTCCTATATCAATAATATCATTGACTTCTTTAATCGGTTCATTATTAGATATTTCAATTGTGACAGATTTTTCAGATTCTAAATTTTCTTTTTCTTGTTTATAACCTAATAAGCCCTTTAATAAACCAAGCCTTGATAATGCAAATATAATAGCTAAGCAAATTAAAGCAACTAGAATATTTTCTAATGCTCTAAAAATTAATTTAGAAAATGATGATTTTTTAAATGTTAATGTTGGAGAATCAATAATTGATTCAACATAATTTTCATCGTATACATGATCTTTTCTATTGTTCTTTTCAATACTACTTAAGTAACGATTATCATAATTTCCACCATTATGAATCATTTGATTATATTTTTCAGGAATACTCATTGCAGTTGCAGATTGATAAACTGCTAAATGTTTATTATTGACAAGTTTCTGGAGATTTTCTTTTACATCTTTTCGTAATGAACTATCATGAACACCAGATATAGAAATACCTAAAAGATCATCATTGGCAAAAATAGATGGTAATCTCCATCTTTCATTTGTAATATATTTTGCTATTGGGGCCGATCTAACCAAAGATGGATAATGTAATTCACTTAATGCGTACCATGAACCTTCTTTTGTCCTATCTAAATATGTTGATTCTAGTCTATCTGTATCTGCTTTTATTGGTGATGATCCTTGATGATCTAATGGATGTGGTAAAACAACATAATCATTATCAATTTCAGTGTTTGCAAAGACATCAAAAATATTGACAGTAACATAAGGTAAATTAGAGACCCAACTAATTGATTTAGTATTGACATCTAATGCTAATAAAGAACTGTCATGAAATGGTTGAATATAAATATCGTCTGCAGATTGGGTATTTTGATTGATTAAATTACTATGTAAATTATTAGGCCCCCATTGAATATACGTAATGTTCCAAGATGTATTGTTTTTAGAATGAATTGTTAAATCATAAATTGTTTTTCCTAATGTAATAAAAGGGCCATTTTCATTTTCTTCTTGATTATAACCATGTGATCCATAATAATCTGTTTCTTCGTCGAAATCTTCATACAAGTTACCAGTTGCTATATGATCATAATCTAATATACTTTCTTTATCATTATTTCCTCTGGTATTAAAATCGCCCATACCAGTCGAGCAAACACCTTTTGTATCTAAACCAAATGATTCAACAATTGCTCCTGTTCTCGCATTAATCTTTACTATTCCAGATGTTCTACTACCTGTATATACAAATTGATCATCTATTGAAAATGGTGAATTAAGAACAAATTGTTTAATAGAAATTGGTAATTTTTCTAAGCCTTCATCTCCCATAAAATGATAGACTGTACCATCTCCATAAGGTTCAACAATCCAAGTAATATCTTTCCTTCTGTGGTTTACCCTTTGCCTTCGATTATTAGTATTATTACTATTGTTATTATTATTACTATTATTGTTTTGATTGTTATTTCTACTAGATTTAGTATGCGCTG
The DNA here is from genome assembly GCA_030574395.1 of Pichia californica. Classification (NCBI taxonomy): domain Eukaryota; kingdom Fungi; phylum Ascomycota; class Pichiomycetes; order Pichiales; family Pichiaceae; genus Pichia; species Pichia californica. Next base: position 101,833 of record JAJMEW010000180.1, read on the forward strand.
ATTCAAATATGTTTGGATTAATATATTGACTATATTTTGGAATTTCATCGGTTTGTCTAGTGACTGGTGCAACGGGGGTGGTATAATGTGAATCAGAATTATCAGAGTCAGATTTGATATTCACTAAAGGTTGACCACCAACTAAAGACCATAATAATTCACCCGTTCGCCTGTTAACAGCATTTAAATTTCCTTCAATATCAGACGTTAAAACTAAATTTATAATATGAAAATCATCAATTTGAGAGACTCCATTTTGAATAAAGAAGTCATCAATATGATCATAAATTCCTTCTATTTGATAATCTGGTTTGACTATCATTTGTTTTTCATTGTTGGGTATGCTATCTATAGAATGGTAGTCCAATTCATTTTGATTATTATTGTCGTTTATGTTATTTATAATATCTAGTTTTTCTGATATCACTAGATTGGGTATAGTTAGCATGACTATAAAAGCCAACAAAAACCGTATACGCCAGCATATATGCATGCAATTTGTCAGGGGTATTATTCGCATTTGGGAGCAGTGTCTGGTTGTTGCAGATAGAGGGTGTATGGTGTATAAATGTGATTATCACTCAATTCATGTATATCCATTCTTTCATTCGTTTATTCATCACCATGTCTCCTTGTCACCTTCCTTCCCCCTTCAGCCTTCAGCCTCAGCGCATTCTTTGAAATTTCAAATTTCAAACTCCAAACTTCAAATTTGTGCAAAGTGAAAATCGAAAATCGAAAATCCCAAACGGCGAGTGAGTGATCCAACACTGTGTTTTTAGATTTTAAAAATTGGTTATTTTTTGATTTTTGATTACTTATACTAATCCTTGCTACACTGCAAACATCTCACTTTTTTACTTTGTGGGGTTGACAGTAATACAATTTATTGACAGTTAAATTGAACGGGACACATCGACCAACACACATATAAACAATCCACATCCATGTCCCAATTGGTTTTGGAGTTTCTAGATTGGTTTTTACAAGCTATTGTTGAAATTTTCTTTAGAGAAGTCTCAGTTAGAGGTTCTTTTAATTTCCCCACATCCGGACCTACAATTGTCGTTGTTGCACCACATGCTAATCAATATTTAGATGCTGCAATCTCAATTATTGCAGCCAAAACTGTTGCCAATAGGCAAGTCTTTATGATTGAAGCTGCTTCTTCTTATAGAAGTAAATGGATGGGTATTTGGAGTAGATGGTCTGGTGCAATTCCTGTTGAAAGACCGCAAGATTTATTAGTTTTTAAAGAAGGTACAATAACATATGAAAATTATCCTGAAGATGAATTAACAATTATTGGTAAAGGAACTAATTTTACAAAAGATGCAGAAGTAAAATCTCTGTTAGGAATACCAAATAGTGGTGGTAATATTAAAATTGCTGAAATTATTAATGATACAAAATTAAAATTATCTTCACCAATGAAGAAACAAAGTGCAATTGATGCATTAATTCGTGGTACTAAATTTAAAATTGCTCCAAGAATTGATAATCATGATCTTTTTGATAAAGTTTTCGATGCTCTTCATTCTGGTAAATGTATTGGTATTGCTCCAGAAGGTGGTTCTCATGATAGACCTGAATTAATGGAATTTAAACCTGGTGTTGGTATTATGGCATTAGGTGCAGTTGATAAATATCCTGATATGAATGTTAATATTGTTCCATGTGGTTTGAATTATTTCCATCCACATAAATTTAGATCAAGAGCTGTTGTTGAATATGGTGCACCAATCGTTATTACTGCTGAAAGGGCAAAAGAATATAAACAAGATGCAAGAAAGGCAGTTAATAAATTAATGAGTGAAATTACTAATGCTATGGCTATTGTTACAACACAAGCTCCTGATTATCAAACTTTACAAGTCATTCAAGCTGCTAGAAGATTATATTCATATGGTCGTTTTAAACGTCCATCTTTACCAGTCGTTGTTGAAATGAATAGAAATTTACTTACAGGTTATAGTAAATTTAAAGATGATGAAAGAATTGTTCATTTGGAAAAATCTGTACTTGAATATAATAAGAAATTAAGAACTTTTGGTTTAAGAGATCATCAATTAGAAACTGCTACAAATGAAAAATTAAAGATTTTTTTCTTACTCATTCATAGAATTTTATCTTTATTTTTTTTCTCTATATTGAGTTTACCAGGTACTGTTTTATTTTCTCCAATTTTTATTGCATGTTCTGTTATTTCTAAGAAGAAACAAAAGGTTGCATTGGTTAAATCAGTAGTAAAGATTAATGCAACTGATGTATTGGCTTCTTGGAAAGTTTTAATTGCTTTATTTTTTGCTCCTGTTTGTTATTTTATTTATTCAACTTTGGGAACTTATATTGTTTATCATTATTCACTTGTGCCATGGCTTGGTTCTTCTATATTTAGCGTCATATTAATCTTTTGTTCATGTTGGGCACTTCTAGTTGGTACTACTTACTCTGCATTAAGAATGGGTGAAGTTGGTATGGACATTTATAAATCAATTGAACCATTAATTTTAGCTCTGTCTTCTTCATCTGAACAATTGAATGAACTTAAAGAAGAAAGAAAAAAACTTTCAATTGAAGTTACTGAAGTAATTAACGAATTAGGTCCAAAAGTTTTCAAAAAATTCAATGAAAAATACTTACATAGACTTCATGATCAAGTGGAATATGAACAAGATGTTATTGAATCCCGTTCTAGATCAAGATCAAGATCAAGATCAAGGTCAAGGTCAGGATCAAGATCCAGAGCTAGATCATTTGCTGAATCTACAGATTCTGCAACTCCTGTATTAAGTAGAACCAATTCAAATTATTCAGGTTTCTCAAGTTTTGATGGTGAAAACGATTCTGGTAAACTACCAAATCTTGCTCATGTCTCTGTTTTCCCAGATAATATTTTTGATTCAGACACTCCATCCAATTCTTCAAGTATTGAATATTTACCATCTTATCCTAAATCTAATGTCACTACAGCTTTAAGTGACAAAATTAAAGATGCTGTTATCCAGAGAAACAAAGAGAAAGAAATTGAAGATGAGGTAAACTAATTTATTAGCTCAGCTTGAATAAGAAATCTTAAACTGGAATTTAACTTATCTTTTTATCCTTTATATATATATATAGTAATTTTATAGTTTCAAATAATGTATTGTTAAATCATTTAACAGACATGAAACAGGATTCAACTTATCTTCCACGTTACTGCGCCACTTATTTCACGTGACATAATTTTTTTTAATATTAGTTTGGAATACTCACCCCTCACTGTTACCACACCACACACCACATGCAGCATAAACCGAAGAGCGATAGTTGCTTACAATTCTATACTATGGTTACAAGTTGGCATTAGTGTTTGACAAATCCGCAGGTTACATTGCTTGTGCTCACTGTTTTTATATTTACTGTTTCCTAAAGGTTATTATGCTAAGACAAAGAAGAATAATTTAATCAATTTTTCAATGAATGTTAATATTAAAAGAGAGAGTGAAGATCTGCTGGATCCACAAGATACATCTGCTGCAAACTCAGAGGCGAAAATCATTTTTCAATGCTTAAAAGATAAATCACAATTTATTTTAAGTTTAGTAAGTACATACTTAAAGGAACAACAACTAGTTTATACAACAGGAAAAAATATAATTACATATTTTGCAGATGTTGAAAGAGGTATTTCTTCTAGTATGGTTGATCCATTTTTTCAAAAAATGGCAAGTAAAATATTACTAGTTGATAATATTGATCAACTTTCACCAACTGGTTTATCAGTTGGATATATGGATTTTAAACATAATAATGAATATGTTACTGATGAACTTTTAATTAGAGATATGACTGCATTTGTCAATATTATTTTAATTGCAATTTTATCAGAATTAAATTTTTCTGGCCTTAGGTCCTCCATTAGTTTATCAGCTTATGATGATACAGAATTAGTAAATAATATTTACAAACAATTAGGTATTAGGTATGGTACAAGAATAAGTAGTTTACCTTTACCTATTGTTATATTTATTGTGAAAAAAATATTCAATAGCAGATTAACAAATGATATTAGACTTGAACTTTCAGATCCTGAAAAAATTATATATGGAAACGATGTTCTATTACAATGGAAGAATGTAGAAACTATTGGTTCAGAAATAGATATGATTTCTTCATTAAAAGGACATGTAAATTCATGGAAAAATTTAAATACATGTCGTTTAGATTTAATTGGTGTTCTTAGTTGGTCAAGATTAATGCAACATAGATTAAGTGATATCAATCGTCAAGATTTCATGTCTGCAATTATTTTAGAGGTAAATAAATGTGTGGAGAATTTTACTGACTTTAATATGGATATTATTAAAGATTTATATCTTCGATTTAGGTCAAGAAATGATACAGTTTTATTACCTGAAACAAGAGAATTTACAAAACCATTTAAAGATTTAATTGGAGGATCAGTTAATAAGAAACGTTCTCTTTCAGAAGAAGATGAAGATGAAGAAGAGAATCAAGAAGAAAAAAGATCTGTAAAAAGGCAAATGCAAAAACCATCACAAGATTTGAATTCCACAAATATAGAAACGATAGATAGTGAACCTGAAAAACTTATAACACCATCAGGACAAGACCTTGTAGATTTACCAGATTTATCAATTGAAAAAATTAAGGAAGTAACTGAAAATCCAATTGCAACAAAAACAACGACGATTAATGAAAAAAAGAATGAACCAAATTTTGAAGCAATTGATAATGCTATACCTAAAAGGGACACTGATGAATTAGTTATATCTAATGCTGCATCAGAAGCCACTAAAGCACAAAAGGCTGCTGCAGAAAGAATAACTTTTACGGCAGTTGCAGGTACTCAAAAAGCCATGTCACATAATTCCAACGTTTTGTCTAGCAATTCAAGGGTCATGGATTCTATTGATGATAAGTTAGTAAATGGTCGTAGACAAACGGATTTAAATAAGAACTATATCAATAATAATAGTAATCACAGTCATAAATCCAGTAGTATTTCTAACAATAATGGCAACATACGTAACAGGCAATTATCTCCAAGACAAGTATCATCACAGACTCGAAAATCACATACACATACGGTTGATACATATATTCCTGGAAAAGATGAACCAATTAGACAAAGTGAATCGAGAAGGGTACGTATTATTGAGCCATCTCGTACGTTACGTGAGGCTGCTATTTATTCATCATCCGGATCATCAGGACCATCAGGATCATCATCATCAATACCATTACCATTATCATCACCTTCATCATATGGACATGATTATAATACTGAATATAGATTTTTACCTAGAGGACCTGGTAGAGCATATGCTAAACCAGAGAGTTTTAATATGCATCCTAGATTTCATTGGTGTTCATTTTGTGGTATGACACATATCAGACCTAGTGAACATATATTTTCTCATAAAGGGGAATTTATTGGGAACGAAAGGGTTGCAATGATTGCAATCAAAGTTGATCAACAACTTCGAGATGAAGGATACACTTCTGATTAGTTGTTACTAAATATCTAATATTTAATATATAGATCATTGTGTAATGTTACTGTACTATTATGCTATATATATTGTAACAATAAATAAATATTAATGTTGATTTATAAATCGGTGTTTACTCAGAAAACAATAATTGGCCACAAGTCACGAGTCACAAGCCACAATCGCAATCAGCAATCAGCAATTGTGGAATCTAAACGCGACAGGGCGTGTGTTGTGTTGTGTTGTGTTGTGTTGGGCAAGTTTTTTTCTTTTTCTTTCATTCACCATTCACCGTTCACCGTTGCTCGTTGCTCGTTTACCGTTTGCTCACCGTTTGTTGTTTGTTTAGCGTTCGAGGCTTGACTTGGCGCTTGACCGCTGCTCGCTTTCAGCAAATTTTTCAGCTGGAAAATGGAAAAGGGAAAAGGGAAAATAATGGAAATGGAAATGGTAAACGGTAAATGGTCTTAACATGTTTTTGCATGTGATTGAATGGTCTATTTTAAAAAAAACTTCAACTGTCAATTTGTTCTTTCTTCTTTTCTTCTTTTCTTTTTCTTTTGTTTTCTTTTTATAACACTCTATACTAACCGAACATGGCAACCGCAACTGCAGCTACTACAAGTGTAGAAGATTCATCTTCTACAGCAACAAAAAGAGGTTCAAATTCTGCATCTACTAAACAAAAAGTTACTGCAAACCTTTATGCAAAAGATCTTAATGGTAAAGATTTTAAAGCCCCAGATTACACTATTGCTGAGCTTATTAGTGTCATTCCAAAAGACTGTTTTAAACGTGATCTTATTAAATCATTATCTTTTGTTTTTCGTGATATTTTCTTTATGATTTTATTCGGTTATATTGCCTCAACTTATATCCCAATGATTCCATCAAAAACTCTTAGATTTTTTGCTTGGTCAACTTACTGTATTGTTGAATCTTTCCCAATGGTTGGTCTTTGGATTTTAGCTCATGAATGTGGTCATCAAGCTTTCTCTGAATATGGTTGGGTTAATGATTTTGTTGGTTGGATTTTACATTCTTATACTGGTAATCCTTACTTTTCTTGGAAATTCTCTCATAGAAAACATCATCAACATACTGGTCATATTGATAAAGATATGGTTTTTGTTCCAAAAAGAACAAAAGATTGGAAAAAGAGTAGAGGTGTTATGTCTTTATCTGAACTTACAGCTGATTCTCCATTATCTTCAATTTGGACTTTACTTATTCAACAAGTTGTTGGTTTCCAAACTTATCTTATGATTGATGCAACTGGTCAACCACATCCTGAATTACAAGATAAATGGTATCAACAATTTTTTGCTTCTCATTTTAATCCAGTTGCACCAATTTTTGATAAAGGTGATTTCTGGTTTATTATAATCTCTGATATCGGTATTGCAATTGTTGGTTACGTTGTTTATCAATGGATTCAAATATTTGGTGGTTTTAATTGTCTTGTTCATTGGTTTATTCCTTACCTTTTAGTTAACCATTGGATTGTCTTTTTAACATTTTTACAACATACTGATATTACATTACCACATTATGAAGATAATGAATGGAATTTTGCAAGAGGTGCAGCTGCAACAATTGATAGAGAATTTGGTTTTGTTGGTTGGTTCTTCTTCCATGATATTATTGAAACTCACGTTTTACACCACTACGTTTCAAGAATTCCATTTTATAATGCTAGAAAAGCTACAGATGCTATTAAAAAATTTGTAGGTAATGATTATAGATATTCTGATGAAAATATGTTTATTACTCTTTGGAAATCTTTAAGACAATGTGAATTTGTTGAAGGTAATAATGGTATTCTTATGTACAGAAACCATAACGGTTTTGGTGCAACTCCACTTGATGAATAGATATAAAACTATTTTCTACAGAAATAAAATTCAAAAAATCAAAAAAAGTAAAAAAAAATGCTGTCAATTATTTGTTTGAACTTTAGAATTTTGATTTTAAATTTATATTTACTCAACATATATATGCATACAAGACCATCCAATTATTCATTATCATATGCAAAATAAATGTTTACCCATTATTATTATTATTACTGTTATTATTTTTATTTTGTTTTCACATTCATTTTCATTTTCATTTTCATTTTTATATCCTCTATATCAAACCATCCAATGTGGATTGATGGTGGTTTCTTGTTCTCCTTTTTCTCGATTTATAATATAAAATTCCACCAGTTAATACTAAACGTGTTTGCTAATAAGATTTTAAAATGTATAGGTATATAACAACTATATATTATGTATCTAATTTTCTTAAATAAACCTTTAATTTATAACTACTTCGATATCTAATAATACTTCGATATCTAATAATACTCCAACAATATATATTTATGCAAATAATATAACAATAACAATAACAATAATAACTACATGTTAATGAATAATGTAATTAGATTTCATAACTAAAGAAATTCAATAACATTTTTAATCACATTCTCATTCATATGTTTACCCCAAAGCAAATCCAAATGCTCATATTTATTAATTCCAAAAACCCTAAGTTCAGATCTAAAAACGTTATCATCTTTAACTTTATAATTTTCATCCATTTCATCATCAATAACTTCAATTTCAATATTATCAATAATATTTTTATGACCAACAATTTTACCATCTTTAATTTGAGTAAATTTTAAATCTTGATATTCTGGTAATTGACTAACTAAAACATCGATATCAACTAATGAATCATTCATACCATATATAATCATTAACTTTTTTACTTTAATAGCTTTAGCAGTTGGATATTCAAAAGGTTGAAAATAATCTTGTTCTTGATACATTTGAAATTTTTTTGATTTAATAATTTGAAACCAATGAACAACACATTTTACAGAAGTTGTAGAATATAAATGATAATATGAAATTAATTTTTGAATAATATCAATATTATTTGATTTCCAATCAAATAAAATATCATTTGGAATATCAATTAATTTAACAAACATTGGAGGGTATGTAATTCTTCTCCAAAACATAACAGATTTCATTAATATTTTACGTCCAAATAACATATAAATCATTTGAGGATCAAAATTTATAATTGAATTAATTAACCAATTAGATAATTTCTTTGGGGTAGTTGCAGGTGCAATTAAAATTAATTTCTCAATTTTTTCGTTTAAATCATTATTAATTGAAACAGATGAAAGTATTTGTGAACAACCTTGACTAAAACCAATGTAAATTAATTTATTAATTTTTTTTAGATTTAAAATATAATTAATTGATGCAGGAATATCATATAATGCAAATTCATCAATTGAAAAATTCCAAAATTCTTTTTGTGAAACACTAAATGTATCATGTTTATTTGAATATTTATTACCTCTATTATTTCCAAGAAAAACATCAAAGCCTAATTCACATAAACGAAATGGTAAATTATCATCTTTATTTAACATAACACACCAAACATCACTTGTCATTAATAAACCATGTTGTAAATATATAGCCTTTCCATTGGATTTAAATCCATTATCTTCTGGATTTAATCTATGAATTGTCAATTTAAATCCATCTTCTGTAGGTGCAAGATGAGATTCTGCTGTAAATCCATTCAATTGACATATTTGATGGAAACTACTAAAATTTCTCAGTTTTTCAACTTTTTGAAGAATATTATTTTCTTTTAGTTTTTCATCTTCTAAAATAAAATGATTATATGTTTCATTATTTGATTCAAATGATGAAAATATAAGTCTACTTAAAGCAGTACAAAAATTAATAAATGAATCTGGTAATAAAAGGGTAATAGAAGATATTATCTGTTCTAAAATAATAACTAAAATTGATGAGAAATTTTCTAATTGTTTTAAAATTGATTCTCTTGAATGTGTATTCTTGAAAAATTTAGTATTATATTTTCCATTTTTATCTTCCTTTTCATTGTCTTCAATATCAACATCTTCAGATATTGTTTCATTAGTTGTACTTGCATAAGAAACTGTACTTGAAGTTTTATTGTCTACATCATTTTTTAAACTTTCTGAAATAACAATAGTTTCAGATTCAGAATCATGTTTATTATTCGGTTGAATTCCAATTAATTGATTTCTTCTATTAAAAGATGGGGATATGTTTATACTTTCTAGCTGTTCACTGATTGAACGTCTGTGCTTTTTCTTTTTTGGAGTCGTAAATGATGATGACATCTCTTCCACTATTTTAGTTTTAAAGTAATGCTATAATATATATATATAACAACTGCTAGGTTACTCTGTATCATTCATAAAAAAAGAAACCATTATTTTTGTTATTATTATTATTATTATCATTATCACCCGATTACTTTATCAGCTAGCATTACAATTTACTATGTGGTCTCCGTTTTCAAAATGTTCTGTGTTGCTAAGAGAAAAGTGCGACTATCCCAGTGTTGTGGAAAGTTGGCTTTTGGCTTTTGGCTTTTGGCTCTTCTTATACGTTCACTTCTTGTTGTTTGTTGCGACCAAAACAGAACAGCTACATATATTGGTATAAAGTGTATCTATTATATATACATACATATATGTTGTGACTTTATAAAATCTATTTATTTTAAAAATGTCCGAGGATCACCATATTTAGCAAATATAATATGGTTTTGTTGACCGATTCAACATCCCATTACTTTGAAAAAAACAGGATATTCAACTTGCAACAAAACCTGTGAAAATAGAGGTTTAATGTTAATGTTCGTAAAATGGACTTTGTCTGGTAACTAACTGATTATAGAGCTATTCTCTTTCAAAAGGAAATTACGGCACTCTTTGGTAAAAATAACAACATTTACAAAACGGATAATGCAAGTTGCATTACTGCTATTGAAAATGGTAATCCTAATTTTGCTTGTATGTTTTGCTTGAAGTGTAGGATTTGTGCTGTTCCTTGTAAACATGTAATGGCACAATTTCTAAAAGGTGTTATGGTAGAAGAGTATGCAAAGTCAAAGAAGGAAGTTTATGTGTTCTTAGAAAGAATGGATGAGTGGTTGATGGAAAAACTATATCCTAATAGACTAAGAAAAAGAAGTCTGCTTGAAGAGACTTTACTTAATTGCACTACAAGTGGTAAAAGGAGAAGATTGGAAGTTGGTGAGACTTTAGACAGTATTGCCCAAGAAGTTGCTAAGACAGCTGAGTTGACTAAGTGGTGTGGTGATGCATTTTTCTATTCTATGGATGATCCTCAAATTGGACTTGATTGTAAAGATATGGCTCTAAAGGAAATGGTGAAACTTTTAAAAGATTGTTTTGGTCTTGATCCTCCTATTTTAACTGATAATAAAATTGACAATGAAGTGTCCCGATTACAAAGAATAATAGTGATTCGGACGACGATGACTTGAATTCATATATGGAAACTGATAATAAAGGATATTATAGAAGGATCAGACTATGAGAGAGATAGTTTCAGAAAGAATGAATTATACCAGCAGAAGGTTAAGGAAAGAGCAACCAGAAATCATACAGGTCAGGCTTCATGGTGATGAAGTGTTTAACATTTAACCTCCTTAAACCACCCTTTTGCTCTTTTCTTGTTTTATACCTTTTTCTTGTATAAATATATATATATATAGATTGGTTTTAAAGTCTATACGTATATGTTAGTCAGATGTTAGAAGTTAGATGTTAGATTTAAGAGATGAGGACTTTTAAACAGCTCACTCACTAATACCTTTTAAAATTAAAATTAAAATAAAAAAAATGCGAAATTCAGTTTTACATAATAAAATTTGAATTTGTTTTTGTAATTTTTCATTTTTTCAATTTTTGTTAAATAAAATAAATAAATAAATGAGAAAATTATGGAATGTCACGTGATTGTTTTTAAATGCAGCAATATACACGTGAAAAAGTAACCATAAAAGTGTATTACGTAATCAAACTAGTTGAAAAAGCGTGAGTAGTTTAGTGGTAAAATCTGGCATTCCCATTGCTAGGCCCCGGGTTCGATTCCCGGCTTACGCATTTTCTGTTACTTTTATGTAGTTTCTTTGATTCGGTATATTCATTATATCCATTCTTTCATCATACAGATTTTTTTTCAACTACATTGATTATTTATTGCAAGAAACTATGAAACATTATAATAATATATGGTATCAGTGTGTATTGTGTCAAAGAATCAAATCACTCTTCAGATGAGTGAGTCAGAGTGAAAATTTCAAACTGAAACCTGAAATTGCCATTGCCATTGCAATTGCTTGCCTATATATGGAATTTCCAATTCTCGCCGCTCCAGGCAGAAAAGTTTTCCAGTACACAGTACACACAATAAGCATTAAGCATTAACATTAAAAGTGAACGAGTGAGTAATGAGTAAAGTCGTTGATCGTTGAACAGTGAAGAATCCCAACACTGACACTTCTATACTGATTTCTTTTCCTTTTTTAACCTATAGGCATATCTGCATTAGTTTATTCACACATTACACACTTCAAGATGGCTGAAGAACAAACTGCACATTTTTCTTTCCCAAGAGAAGAAGAAAAGATTTTAAGCTATTGGGAAGAAATCGATGCTTTCCACACTTCTTTAGAATTAAATAAGGATAAACCATCTTTTACCTTTTATGATGGTCCACCATTTGCAACTGGTACTCCTCATTATGGTCACTTTTTAGCTTCTACAATTAAAGATATTATTCCAAGATATGCCAATATGAATGGTTATTCAGTTGAAAGAAGATTTGGTTGGGATACTCATGGATTACCAGTTGAACATGAAATTGACAAGAAATTAGGTATCTCATCTAAACAAGATGTTTTAGACATGGGTATTGATAAATATAATGAAGAATGTAGAGCAATCGTTATGAGATATGCTTCTGAATGGAAATATGCTATTACTAGATTAGGTAGATGGATTGATTTTGAAAATGATTATAAAACTTTATATCCAACTTTTATGGAATCTGTTTGGTGGGCTTTTAAAGAACTTTATAAGAAAGATTCAGTTTATCAAGGTTTAAGAGTTATGCCTTATTCAACTGGTGTTACAACCGCTTTATCTAATTTTGAAGCAGGTTTAAATTATAAAGATGTTAATGATCCAGCTGTTACAATTGCTTTCGCATTAGCTAATGATCCAAAAACTTTCTTAGTTGCTTGGACAACTACTCCATGGACTTTACCATCTAATATTGGTTTATGTGTTAATCCAGAACTTGAATATGCAAAAATCTTTGATGAAGAAAAGCAAGTTACTTACATTATGTTAGAATCTTTAATTAAGAATTTATATAAAAAACCAAAGGATGCTAAGTACAAGATTACTGGTCATATTAAAGGTTCTGAATTAGTTGGTTTGAAATATACCCCATTATTTGATTACTTTAAGGATAGATTTACTGAAACTGGTTTTAGAGTCATTGGTGCTTCTTATGTTTCTGATGATTCTGGTACTGGTATTGTCCATCAAGCACCAGCTTTTGGTGAAGTGGATTTTGATGAATGTACAGCTGCTGGTGTTATTAATGAAAAAATTCAACCACCAAATCCAGTTGATGATGATGGTAAATTTAATGATGAAGTTCCAGACTTTAAAGGATTATACGTTAAAGATGCTGATAAAGAAATTATTAAGTATTTGACTAATTCTGGTAACTTATTATTGGCTTCCCAAATCAGACATAGTTATCCATTCTGTTGGAGATCTGATACTCCATTATTATACAGAACTGTTCCAGCTTGGTTCGTTAGAGTTAAAGAAATTATTCCAAAGATGCTTGAAAGTGTCGAACAAACTAGATGGGTTCCAAATGTCATTAAGGAAAAGAGATTTTCTAACTGGATTGCTAATGCTAGAGATTGGAATGTTTCTAGAAACAGATATTGGGGTACACCAATTCCATTATGGGTTTCTGATGATATGGAAGAAATTGTATGTATTGGTTCTATCCAAGAATTAAGAGATTTATCTGGTGATCAAACTATTACTGATATTCACAGAGATAAGATTGATAATATTACTATTCAATCTAAGCAAGGTAAGGGCCAATTAAGGAGAATTGAAGATGTTTTTGATTGTTGGTTTGAATCAGGTTCCATGCCATACGCTTCTAAACATTATCCATTTGAAAATAAGGATAAATTTTCTGATGCTTTTCCAGCAAACTTTATTTCTGAAGGTTTAGATCAAACCAGAGGTTGGTTCTATACTTTATCTGTTTTAGGTACTCATTTATTTGGTACTGTTCCTTACAAAAATGTTATCGTTTCAGGTATTATTTTAGCTGGTGATGGTAAGAAGATGTCCAAGAGATTAAAGAATTACCCAGATCCAAACTTAATTACAACTAAATATGGTGCTGATGCTTTAAGATTATATTTAATCAATTCTCCAGTTTTAAGAGCTGAAACTTTAAAGTTTAAGGAAGAAGGTGTTAAAGAAGTTGTTTCCAAGGTTTTATTACCATGGTGGAATTCTTACAAGTTCTTAGAAGGTCAAATTGCTTTATTAAAGAAAACTGAAAATATCGATTTTAAATTTGATCCAAATTCTAAATCTGAGAATGTTATGGATAGATGGATCTTAGCTTCTCTACAATCTTTGATCAAATGTATTCATGAAGAAATGGGTGAATATAGATTATATACTGTTGTTCCAAGATTATTAGGATTGATTGAGCAACTAACCAATTGGTATATTAGATTAAACAGAAGAAGATTAAAGGGTGAAAACGGTATTCCAGATTGTTTAAAGGCATTAAACACTTTAACTGAAACTTTATTTATTTTAGTTAGAGCAATGGCTCCATTTACTCCATTCTTATCAGATGCTATTTACCAAAGGTTAAGGCCATTATATAGTGAAGAAACTCTTAATAATTATGGTAAAGATCACAGATGTGTTCATTTCTTATCATACCCAACTGTCAATGAAGAATTATTTGATGAAAAGATTGAAGTTGCCGTCGCTAGAATGCAAAAAATTATTGATTTAGGTAGAAATATTAGAGAAAAGAAAACTATCTCTTTAAAGACTCCATTAAAGGAATTGGTTGTTTTACATTCTGATGAAGATTACTTAAATGATATCAAATCTTTAAAGAATTATATTATTGAAGAATTGAACGTTAGAGAAATTATCATTACTTCTGATGAAGATAAGTATGACGTTGAGTATAGAGCCGTTGCTGATTGGCCAGTCTTAGGTAAGAAATTAAAGAAAGATGCTAAGATTGTTAAAGAAGGTTTACCTAAATTAAGCTCAGATGAAGTCAAAGCCTTCTTAGAATCAGGTAAGGTTACTGTTAGCGGTATTAATTTAACAACTGAAGATTTAAATGTATTGAGAGGTTTACCTGAATCGATTACTGCCGGTGGTCAAGAAACTAGATCTGAAGGTGACGTTTTAATCATTTTAGACATCAATTTATATCCTGAATTAGAAACTGAAGGTATTGCAAGAGAATTAATTAATAGAATTCAAAGATTAAGAAAGAAGTTTGGTCTTGAACAAACCGATGAAGTTCAAGTACAATATGAAATTAAGAAGGATGATTGCAACCTCGAAAAAGTTATTAAGGATCATTCTGAACTTTTATTGAAGACAACTAAGACTCCATTAGAACATATTGCTGCTACCGATAAAGAAGTTATTGGTGAAGAAGAAGCATCTATCAATGAAACTGTCATTGCTTTAAGACTCTTAAAATTGTAATCATCGTCCCCCCTCTCCAATCTTTTGTCATGTAGAAATAATAGTTAATATATCTACTCATATTTGGATGTATTGAACTGTTAAATTTTCCTAATTTATATTGTGTTTATCAATGTGTATATACAATCACTTTTATTATTTTAAGCTGCTAATTTGAATTTAGCACATCTCGTAATCTTCAATCTAAGAAAGTTACCCGGCGAGAGCGCATGTGGAACTTTTTGTACGGAAGATCACTGTTTTTGAGTTCTGCAACATGTTTTTGTATTACCTGCAGCTTACACAGCTTGCCTGCTTAACTTTATTATAAAGGAAATAAGATCATACTAAATTGATCATAAATAACAATAGGATTCTAACACAAGTTATATAATAATGTCTTTTGGTTCCAGACTAGGTGGATTCAATTCAACTGTTTCTTCACTTTCAACCCCAGCAACCTCAGCAACTGCAACAATACAAGATTTGCAAAATGATATAGTTGTCAATAATATTGGAGATGACAGTGTTAGTGATATTGCATTTTCTTCACAAGCTGAATATATGGCTATTTCAAATTGGGATAAGAAAAATCGTATTTTTGAGATTACAAATAATGGTCAAGTTGAAGGTAGAGCAATTTATGAACATGATGCACCAATACTATCTACTAGATTCACACTTGATGGAACTAAAGTGATTAGTGGTGGTGCAGATAAACAAGTGAAGTTATTTGATTTAGCATCACAACAAGCACAAACAATAGGGGTACATAATGATACAGTTAGAGTTGTTAGACATGTAACATGTGGTCCACAAAATACTCCATGCGTAGTGAGTGGATCATGGGATAAAACACTTAAATATTGGGATACAAGATCACCAAACCCAATATGTACATTGGATATGCCTGAAAGAGTTTATGCCATGGATGCTGCACAAAAATTGTTAGTTGTTGGAACTGCTGAAAGACATGTTGTAATTATAAATCTAGACAATCCTGATAAGATATTTAAAACTACAACTTCTCCATTAAAATATCAAACCAGATGTATCGGATGTTACCCAAAAGGTGATGGTTTTGCAATTGGTTCTATTGAAGGTAGATGTGGTATTCAATATATTGACGATATGCAACAAAAAACATCAGGATTTTCATTTAAATGTCAAAGAGTTAATAAAACGGCAACTAAAGAAAGTCAAATTTATTCATTGAATTCTGTAGTGTTTAACCCCCAATTTGGTACTTTTAGTACTGCTGGCTCAGATGGATCATTTTCATTTTGGGATAAAGATTCAAGACATCGTTTAAAGGGTTTCCCACAATTAGGTGCCACTATACCTGTTGTCAGCTTTAATAGAACTGGTATGTTGTTTGCGTATGCATTAAGTTATGATTGGAGTAAAGGTTACCAAGAAAATACTCAAAACTACACAAACACAGTTAGAATACATGTATGTAAAGATGATGAAGTCAAACCAAAAAATAAGAGAAAATAGAAAAATGCATAAATTTATTTTCAAATTAACTAAATCTTGTGAAGAACCAATAAAAATATATAACAATTTTATAAATAATATAATTTGGTCAAATTATTTATAAAACAATAATTCAAATTTCAGTAAAATGTAAAAAATAATTATTTTACGCAGAAAATAGAGCAAAGATAAATTTTTACAAAAATTTGGTCCCATCTCATATGAATAGCATGCAAATAGAATCAAATTTCCCGAATAGGAAATAAGCTATAGGAAAATCTTTAGTAAAATAATTAAAAGTAAGATACATAAACTAGTATATATACAATATAGCAAATTTAGAGTTTGCTTGTCTCCGCAACCCTTATTTGATAGAAGTGCTAAAGCCAGCACTGATGAGAAGGGAATAATTATAAAATATAATTCTATAAAATAATAAAATAAACTGTGCAAACATCTGTGTGATAGAATAGAAAAGTTATTAAAAAACGAGTGAGTTGTACAAGAAATAAAGTACATCAATGAGAAGTAAAAATTTGAAATGTGAAATAAAAATAACAAATATATTGTAAATTTGAATTTATCAATCAAAGGAAACGTTCTTGATTTGCATAAATATGATAAAAATATAAGCGAGAAAAAATGAGAGTTGATATCGTTAAAAATATAATAGAACATAAGACAAAGTGAAAAAAAGTAAGTCAATAAATATAGCAAATGTACCAAAAGAAAAAATGTGAATATTCTTATTACAACTCAGGTCTATCGACAGCATCATTCCAAAATTCAGGTAAAATATCTGGTGCATCATCAGTAGGATACAGACCAAAATCGAATAATTCAGAACCATTAAAATCACCTAGAAACTGAGCATCAGGATTGATATTGAAACCAGCAGCAGAAGGATTACGCGTTTCGATACCATGACTTACAGCTTTAGAATTCACCCCAGAAGGAACAGAAGAAGATTTAGGATTTGCAGATGATATTTGCGTAGAATCATCATTGGGTTTATCATTAGAGTTCTTGCTATTACCAGATGGAACCTTAGATTTTCTTTTCTTGTTATCATAAGGAGCCTTGTTATCAACATCCGGTTTGGATGTTTCGTTAACCGTTTTCAATTTATTACCATCTTCCTTAATAACCGGCGTATTTGCAGTTGAAGTTGCTTTTCTTCTACCACCACGTCTAGTATTTGTATTATTCGAACTTGCAGAAGGTGTAGCTGGATGGCTTGGGGTTTTTGGTGTGGCTGGAACTGAAGTTGTAGAATTCTTTCTTGGTTTTCTGGTAACTTTCTTTTTCTTATTATTATTGTTATTGTTATTACCGTTAGCAGCTGTAACAACATTAGCAGTATTAGCAACACCAGTAACATTTCCATTTACAGGAGTAATACCATTTGGTAAACCATTAGCTAATGGAGTTGGAGCAGCAGTACTAGGGGCAGTAGTTTTTCTGGTCATAGGAGATTTCATAGACGGTGATACTGCATTTGCAGGAGATATATTGTTTATAGTTGGATTAGTGCTATTTGAATTGGCATTAACAGATGAAGAGACATTCTGCTGCAACTGACCAAGCATATTGGAAAATTCTGCAAATTGAGATCCTGGTTCAATTTTAGATGAATTTGGATTGTTATTATTACCCAGTGAGCTAAAACCAAAATTTAATGCTGCATTACCACCATTAGTTGAATGATCCTGACTATTTCTATGTTGCATTTTCTTTCTATTATCTGTTTCTAATATTCTCAAGCTTTCACCATATTCTTTCACACCATCTGTTGGAAATTGTTTCTTTCCAGCTGGGTGTTGATATCCATTAGAACTAGAAAATTGAGATTGCAAAGGTTTCTGCTGTGGTTGTTGCACCAAGACATCACTATGAGGTTGAGCTATGTAAGGAGTTTGAGAATCCGTTACACTACCTGGTGTTTGATTTTGAATTTGAGACTGTGATTGATGTTGAGGCTGTTGTTGCAAAGAGGCCGAATAAGTATTTACAGATGCAGGACTGACATTATCACTATCTAAACGTTGTCTTTTATTTGGCAATACCTTTTGCTGAGGACCTGGTCTCACATGTTGCTGCTTCAAATTCAAAGGGGAAGAAGATTCTCTGTTTTGCTGTTGCATTAAAAACTGTTGTGATGGATGTTGATTTGGCTGTGAGTTTGGATACATCTGGTAATTTGGATTTTGCTGCATACTAGATTGATTTCTTACGACTTGTTGTTGTTGACTAGAGGATGGAGCTTGGTTATACTGATTTTGAGGTATTCTTCTTTGAGTATTGGAATTTTGCTGTGGCAGATATTGTACTTGATTATTTGATGATTGATCTAATTGTGAATTAGATTGCTGTCCTTGTTGTTGTAACACCATTGATTGATTAGAAGGTTGATTGTAAGGCACATACATTTGAGAATGTTGAGGAGAACGTGGTAACTCAACTTGGCTCAAATGAGGAGAGTTGTGTGAGTGAGAAACATGATGAACATTATTACCAGAAATAGCCGATTGAGGTATTGGGTACTTACTAGGACCTGGTGGATTTATTATACTACCATTACTAACATCATTATCATTATTCATTTGAGTCATACCTGTGCTGCCTACTTGCTGAAGAGGCTGGGAACTATATTGTTGATGAGAAGGGGGGGTAGGCTGATGATGATGTGTAACCGAAGCATGTGTTGAAGCAGAAATTGACTGACTAGGAGAGACCTGTGCTGGATCAGATGGATTCTTTTGTTGCTGAGAAGTATGCTGTTGTTGTTGTTGTTGCTGCTGCTGAGGATGAGGATAATGCTGTTGTGTTTTTTGTTGTTCTTGAATATGTTGCATATGTTGCATGTGCTGCAATTGTTGAGGTTGCTGTTGAGGATGTTGTTGAGGATGTTGTTGAGGGTGCTGTTGTGGTTGTTGATGTGATTGTGGGTGTGATTGTGGGTGTGGTTGTTGATGTGGTTGATGTTGATGTTGTTGTTGTAATTGTTGCTGCTGTTGTTGTTGTTGATGTTGTTGGTGTAAATGTAGTTGCTGTTGCTGTTGCTGCAGTTGCAAATGCTGTAGTTGTATTTGTTGTTGTTGTAATTGCTGAGGATGCTGCTGTTGAGGTTGAGGTTGAGTTTGAGGTTGAGGATGAGGATGAGGATGAGGTTGAGGATGAGGATGAGGTTGAGGATGTTGAGGTTGTTGAGGTTGTTGAGGTTGTTGATGTTGTTGATGTTGTGGTTGTGGTTGTGGTTGTGGTTGAGGTTGAGGTTGAGGTTGAGGTTGAGGTTGATGTTGATGATGAGATTGATGTTGTTGTTGTTGTTGCTGTTGCTGTTGCTGTTGCTGTTGCTGTTGCTGTTGCTGTTGCTGTTGTTGTTGTTGTTGTTGTTGTTGTTGTTGATGATGATGATGTTGTTGCTGATAACGTGCATATTCTTGTTGTCTTCTTTGATTCCAAGCAGTCTCATTCTGAGAAATACTCTGCATTGAGATATCTGCGGTACCATTCATTTGAGTTGTATTTTCAGTACTATAAACTGGATGTGAAACTTGTCCAGGTACTTGCTTTAAATTTTGAGCATGAGCTTGTGCATAAGCTTGATCTTGTTTTTGCTTTAAATTCACAAAATGATAATACTGAGCTGCATTAGTTGAACTACCCCTATTAGTACGAGCATTGAATATATCCCAAAATACTTGCCACCATTCATATATGAACCCTTGAGGTGTATCCATAGTCATCTTTGATTTTGGTAGAGCAGATTTAGAGTTCATAAAATAATACTTATCAAGTACTTTTTCATTATCTTTTACCAGTGGAAGATTTGCTTCTTTAAAAAATGCAGCAGCAGAAGAATCAAAACCAGATTTTAATAAGAAATCATATATATAAGCATTGAGTAATTCCTTTGTATTAGAAGCAGCTGAATCTTTTACTAAAGGTTCTGAATCTAAAGGAGTTGGAGGTGGGATTGAATTTCGATTGTTATCGTTCTGATTTGGATTGATAGTTTGATTAGGCAGGAAAGTATTGTTTTTGAGGTCCATTTTAATGTATAGTAATATAATATGATGTTCCTTTATGTTATTTTATGTTATGAAGTGTAATTTAATTTTATTTATTTTAGTGTATATGATAAATTTGTTATTGTAGAATTTGAGAGTTAAACTTTAAATATAATTATTATTATTAACAACAACAGTATTTTTCATTTACGGAACAAACAAAATTTGATGCAATAAAAAGGAAAAAAAAAAGAAAAAAAATTAACAACTATTGACAATAAAATAATTAAGACAATAATAGTAAGTAATATATGCTGGTATTGATATTTGAAGACAATTATGTATAGCACCAATTGATATTAAAGTTTCTTAAAATGGTGTATATATTTATCACCTCGTGATAAGTAGTAGTATTATTATTATAATATATTGTTAACCTTTTTTTCTATAGTTTTATGAATGTTCGTATATAAAAAATATAAACCGCCAATATCTTGATATATAACGATCAAATAATTATTTCAATAGAGTGATTTGATAAGACAGTTAAGTCAGAGAGTACTATCTCCCCTTCGTAAGACAGATCTAGGGCGAATTAAATTTACTCTTGTGTGTTTATTATGGATAATTGCTCAGCAAATGGGATTTTGTTGATTAATTATGATTCCTATTGATTTAGAAAGAAAAAGCAATTAGGAGTTGTTGGATATTGGATGGATATACTAGTCTGTGAAAATGAGTTCTAGTAGGGTGTGATGTGTGATGTGTGATGAAGGGCAAGTGGCAAATATACGAGAAGGGTAGGTAAAGGGTGTAGCTACCAGAAGGGCATCTACCTGAGATACAGCTGGTGAAACGAACGCAAAACACAATACACAATACAGAAGACACAAATACACAATACATATTTTATTATGTACAATACACAAAACACAAAATGCTCAGCAATCCAGAAACCAGAAATCCAGCAGTCGCCAATAATCAATGCAATTTCATCCAATTCCACCCAATTCCACCCAATTCCAGCTTCAGTCCCGCCACCCGCCACCCGTCACCCGCCACCCGCCACAACCATCAGCCACAACCATCAACCAGATTACCCAATTTGCCAATGCCCATGCATGCTAATGCCCTAATCCCTAATTGCAAATTCCATCTCTCACATCTCACTCACATCGCACATCGATGAAATCTCACATTAAAATTCGATGAAATCTGAAATCTGAAATCGATGGGAACTAAAAACCAAAAACTAAAACTTTAAAAAATGAAAAATAAAAATGAAATTAAGAAAAAGAAAGATAAATAAATGCGAAAAAAAGTTGTTCGGGGATCTCCTATCTTTCTCCTGCAAAATTTGCAAAACTAACAACTAAAAACCAAAAACCTAAAACCATCGACGCGTCGATACCAACACAGCCACACTTAGAAGTAAGATAGATTGTGTAGCAGCAATATTAAATTTAGAAGAACCAGTATACAAATAATCCCGCCCGTAAATTGTGAATTTTCTCCAGGCTGCCGACTAATTTTGTCGGGAGCCAGTTTTTCACGGGGCCATAGTTAAAAAATCAATGGGTTTCCCACGAAATCTGCGGGCGGACCCGATTAAATTTACCTGTGGGCTATTTTAATTACTGTTAGCTTAATACATTGGTTTTTTATACAAAATTATTTACTTCTGTAACTATCATTTTTTAACTGTATATAATAAAATCCAACATAAACAAAACTAATAAAGTTTAAAAGCCAAAAAGAAAATGTATTATTCATTTATTGTTCTTTCTTTACATCCAGCACTTTTCCCACATTCTTCATACAAACGGATCTTTGTGAATAATTAGTAAAAACCATTCCAAGTAAAATTGTAACTAATAATCCACTACTTAATGATGAAGTCGGATATTTATTCCAACACCATTCATGTATTCCTAAAACAATAAAGTTTAAAACCATAGGTATATCACTATGACCAAGAATAAATGGAATGCTATAATAATACCACGATAAAAATTGGTAATGTAAACTTCTTGCAAATAAAATCCCAATAAGATTACTCATCATCATAACATTGGCAATATAATATCCATTACTTAATGGATTTAATATAACATTTTGGCTTGAAATAGTATCTTTGTAAAAACTAAATATACCATCAATAATTAATATCTTCAAATCTTTACCCGTAATATTCTTGTTAACCCATTTTTTGAAAATAAATATTAAAAGTACAATGATATGCATTCCAAATAATAAACGATGAAACCAATCACTTGAAAACATTTCTTTATCAATAAATTTCCAATTCACTGTCCATTTATACATAAATTGTCTACTAAAATCAAAAGCTCCTTTAATAAAATGATTTCTAATCTTTTCACCATTTGTTAAAAATTGGAAGTTTATACCAATTTCAATAATTATACCAAAAATTATCATACCAAACAATTTCAAAAGGTTTTCATCGCATAAAAAGTATAGTATAATTATTAATCCAGGTAAATATAATAATACATTCATTTTTACACTTACCCCAAAACAATAACTATCAACAGCTAACAATGCAACTAAATAACTGTATAATCTCATTTCACTTTTAGTTTCTGGATCTTTTGAAATTATAGATTTACTCTTAAATCTAGCTGCAATTTGTAATAAAAATATACATGCAAGAACAAAAAATGTTGCGAAACAATCATTAAATAATCTCAATACATATATTGAATGCAATCTCTTTGAAAGTGCTAACATATATATTTGATATGGTTTAACTTTTTTTTCACCTGATGCTTGAATATAAATTAAACAAGTTAATGCAAATGTCATTAAATATAATAATCTAAATGCTTCTTGTCCTTTACCAATATCATTTATCCCTTCAGTAATTGCTTTCATCCATGAATAAATAAATACATATCCTCCAGGATATACAATAGGTCCTGTATCACCACCAATTTTATTATAATCTAATTCACCCATTTGAATTTGTGTTATTTGTTGCATATATGTACTATAATCAATTTCTGTATATGGAATCTTAATAATAATTAATTCAAGTAACATTGCTTCTAATAAAAATACTAATACACATATTGGTCCAACTATATTTGGATCATATATTATCATCCAAATAAAATATTTTATATTATCATAACATTTTTTAATTATTCCAATATCATCATTTTCAGATGTTTTTAAACCAATATTTTCTATTTTGACATTATCATTTTCCTTTATATTTGACATTGCAAATAATTAAAGTGATTCAATCTTTAATAAGCAGAATTATATAATATATATGAAAGATCACCATATAATGAACTCAGGACACGTATGCAAGCAAAAGATAAAACATCAACATTGAAATGAAATTTCATGATTAATGATTAATCATGTTTCATGCTCGCAACTCGTAATCCATGTATATTTGCACAGCCTGAAATTATTAATGCTTATTATGTTTATTAGGTATCATGTATCATGTATGTAACAGTTTAAGCACTATATTTATGAATTATCCGGAGAAGAAAGAATATACACATTGACGATAACAAACCAAAGACTTTACACTTGGTTTTTTTTAGCATCAAAATATAGGTATCGGTTGACTGCTGTGACTGTTGACTGTGCTAGAGAGTTATGTAATATTGTTAATTACTTTATGAATAGTTGTCTCATACCAAGTAAACATTACCTCTGCGTTGTATACATAAGTGTTTTTTACCTGTGATAGTTTCCCTCAAAATGTATTTACTTTTTAGCTTCCTCGTATTCAAGAAACAATAATTGTACGATTTATGTTTTTTTAAGTTTCTTCTAAAGTTTATCAATAATAAAGTATACATTGAAACAATGAATAAATATTTTATAAAGCAAAAAATGTAACATAATATATATTAATAATTAATGAAATCCCCAAAAGAGGAGTTTACAAAATATAAAATACATTAGATATTATTGTTAAACTCTCTTAAAAATAATATCAGATGATTTATCAAACCCATTTGTATCAACTTCACCTTCTCTAGAATGGAATTCAGTTAGTATTCCCATTTTTTCTTTCTCTTCTTGATTACTTTCATCATCTGCTTCCACTTCTCCACCAATAACTCTAGAAATAGTTAAATATTCTTCCATAATATCTTTCTTATTCAAATCAAAGTAACCCATATGAATCATCTTTCTAATTTTATCAGTATCATCCGGATAGAAATTTACTTTAAATAAATCCCAAGCAAATCCAGGTATCACACATGCTAAAATACCAATAAAAGTACATGCCCAAAAACTTGGCGTTTGATAATTTCTTAAACCAATTTGTGAGAAATTGTTAGAAAAGCTAGATGATGACCATCCACATACCCAAATAAATAACAATAAATCAGACAAAAAGTTTAATGAAACTGTAATTGGATCCCATCTTCTTTGCTGTAAAATAACGTACAAGTTACATGAGATGATAGCAATATGAATTGAGAAAAGACCAACAGAAAAAATTTCACCAACAGGTAAACCGTTACGAGTGACAACATTACCAGTTCTAAAAATTAACCATGGGAAAAAAAATGAAATTGCAGATTGATAAAATCCATCAATCATATAAGTAGTAAATCTAGTAAGACTTCTAAATTTGTTATTCTTTATACCATCCCTGTACAATTGTGGAATAACCAGAGATACATAATCAGGTACATCTTGATCCATTGTGGCTAATGTTATAACAGGAACTGATGTGAAAAACAAATTGAAAAGCATCAAAAATGTATATTCGTATAAATAAGTACCATCAAAATCAGTGAAAATACCATACCAAAATAATGGCATTACAAAGATGACATTCTTATAGAAAAAACATGGAATCATTTCTGATAATCTTCGATATGACCATTTACCATGTACTAACAATAATCTTTGCAAATATTTAAATTGTCCAATAGCATAATCAGAAGACATAGCAGCTTGTCTGCCTTCTTCACCGGCAATACCAATACCAACATTAGCTGCTTGAATCATCGAAACATCATTGGCACCATCACCAATAGCCAAAGTAAGAACATCCAAACTTGTCTTGACAAGATTAACAACTCCAGCTTTTTGGGATGGAGAAACACGACAGCATAAAATAGAACAACATTGCTTACCTATAATCAAAAATTTATTCTGAATTTCTTTTGGACATTGATCAAATAATACACTTAAAGTTTTACCATCGATCAACAATGCAAAATTTTCATCTGGAATAGAATGATCTGCCTTTAACTTTTTTAAATTAATAGGTGTGTTAATATCAAACTGGAAATTTTCAAATAACAAATTGTCAATAATATTATTTAATTCTTCAACGGTGTCACTTTGAACTCTCAATAACTTCATATTATTGTTCAACATTGAACATGAATAGCCAATACTGATAGCAGTTTCAACTTTATCACCAGTTAAAACCCAAATTTTAATACCTGCTTTTCTTAACTTTTCAATTGTTTCAGGAACTCCATCTTGTAGTTTGTCATCAATAGCAGTGGCACCAATCAATGTTACATTTTGTTCAAACTCATCTGCTAGTTGTTCAGTTTGAATCTCTCTTTGTTCATCTAACAATTTACTAGCCTTAAAATAGCGAGCAAACCAATCATCAAATATATCACGATTAATATTTTTAGTTGAAATACACAATGTACGTAGACCTTCATTAGAATATTCCTCAATATTTTGTTTGATATGATTATCAAAATCAGAAAGAATACTTCTCTGCAAAATTACATTATCTGCACCTTTCATGTACATTTTTATTTGACCATCAGGAGTTTCGACAACAATTGACATTCTCTTTCTAGCAGATGTAAAAGGAATAACACATAAAACTTTGAATCTAAAATTTTTACCATTATCGTAAATAATGTAGTCATCATTTTCTTTACCTAAGAAAACAACACCCATATCTCTAGCAAATGAAACCAATGCAGTTTCGTCAGGTGATTCAGCACTGTAACTAATGACAGTTCCATCATCTTGATCATCAATATTTTCATAATCGACAACTGCAGAATGACATAATGCTAAAGCAACTAAAAATTCATGATTTTGCTTTTCATCAATCTCATCTACAAATTCACTAGAAACAAAAGTTAAGTTCTCTTTTTTGAAAAAAGGATTTTGTGCTTGTAATTGAGGTATCATTTGAGCTCTAGAATAATTGATTTTCTCATTCATAAAATTAATTTTTGCATCAACATCAACATTACCTAATCTTTTATCAAAACCTTCTTGTGCTGATGTATATGCTAGACCATATGATTTATCACCAGTTGCACATTTCTTGAATTCCATAATATTTTGAGTAAGTGTACC
The DNA here is from genome assembly GCA_030574395.1 of Pichia californica. Lineage (NCBI taxonomy): Eukaryota > Fungi > Ascomycota > Pichiomycetes > Pichiales > Pichiaceae > Pichia > Pichia californica. The sequence continues at coordinate 128,838 of JAJMEW010000180.1, forward strand.
AGTTTTGTCACTAAAAATATATTCAATTTGACCTAAATCATCAGATATCCCCCATGATTTTGGTGTACATGGAAAGTCTAATCTTGGATAATACATTTTCACATCTGAATAAATAAAAAATGCATGAATAGTCTTAATAATTTCAATAGTAATATAAAGAGAAATTGGAACTAAAGTTTGATACATGATAAGAACAACAAAAAATGTCAATGTACCATTTGCTGCAGGAGTGGGGGCATAAGGCTTATATTCAAAAAAAGATCTTGAGTTAAATTCATCTCTATAGAATAAACCATTGATTAAACCAGAAACAAAACATAAAATAAACAAGACAAAAAAATTTATCAAAACAAAATAATTTAAATTTTTAGAGATCTTAGATTTCTTTGTAGGGGTAATACCAGAATTCATCATAATTTTGGTTTCATCACCAGTAGCAATGACAATACCAATAACATAATTAGTATTTCTTAAAACTGAACCTCTCAATAAAACATTATCAATAGATGCAGCTTCAGAACCCGATTTGTTTAATCCTTTTGAATCCTCGTAGTTAACAACACCATGAAATGAATATAAATCTTTATTTGGTTGTGCAGTAGAAATAGAAAATTTAAGCCTAGAAATATCTGAAATTTTGTGAATTAAAGACGAAGAAAATGTCATTGCAAATTTAGTTCTTAGACTGGTTTCACCATCTAAATTTTTCGTTTCAATATAACAACTGTTATTTTCTGCACTAGATTTAAGAATCAGAATATCGGATGGGATTTCTTCATTTTTACGTATTCGTAAAATGTCTCCAACTAGAACTTGTTTCCATTGTGTAGTTTTAAATTTTAATGTAGAATTTGATGATGATTTTAATGATGAATTATTGGAAATGATAGATCTTAATGTATACAAATCCAAACTTTCTAAATCCACACCATCTTCAGTAATTTTTTTCTTTTTTTTAAACAAATTTAAAAATTTAATTGAAGTTTTTGAACATGATTTTTTAAATCTTCTCCATGGACCAACATGATCGTCCATAGCATTAAAATTTTCTATACCTATAAATTTGTGTACTTTAGAATTATTCATTTCATAATCTGATATGGAACGTCTATAATCTTCAAATGCATCTTTAAAAGCAGTTAACACAACAATGACAATTAATGGAACAGCTTGCATACCAGGAGATTGAACACCAAAAATTTGGAAACATCCTAAAATGATAATAAACAAGAAATAAGAATTTGCAATATTGGTAAATTGAAAAAGAATATTAACTGGAATAAAGTTAAGAGGAGTATATTTTGTAGTTCTAATCTTATTTCTTGGATATATAATTTTATTTAATTTTGTTTTAGGATCAATCAGGTGCTCAGGTAAGGGTTGATTAAAGTAAATTTCACGGATGGCATCTTCATCTCTTTTATTGTTGTATGATTTATCAAACCATCGCTGATATGATATTTCGTAAAGCTTATTAAGCAACGACCGAACATCTTCTTCAACAGTTTTCATCTGTAAAAAACCAATTGAAAATTTAAAGTATATTCAAATTTGTTGCTGGATCAATGATATTTGTTTGTTTATATAATAGATTAGATATTAAACAAAGGCTAGAAAATATCAATCAATCTCAAAATATTTGTATAATAAATATTATTTATTATTATATATATATATATACCAAGTTTTAAGTCTCCAAATATTCACAATAAGTAATTGTGCTCTGGTGTAATTTTGAGCCAAGGAAGATAAATATAAACTCCAAAACACGTACCAAATCAAACACTAAAGCCACCTTCCGGGCTTGATGCTTAATTCAAATTTTATAAAGTAATAGTAAACATTAAAAGTGCACATGGCTTTGCTTTGCTCTTTGCTCTTTGCTCTTTGCTTTTTCTGTAGGGACTAGGGATTGAGGCTGTGCGCGAGTATTATGCTTTTTAGTGTGTCCTAATCTGGTAATGCGCACAGACCACACAAAGAAAAATGAAAAAATGAAAAAATAAAAAGAACATTTATCTCCGGCTTACGTCAGCAGCACCGCCGACTGACGCACTTTTTTTCTAACTTCAAATTTCGAATTTCAAATCAAAGCCGGCCAGTGCAGCGTAACCATTTATTGCCGTTTTGGGACTCGACGTCGAAAATCGCCACTAAGTGCATTTTGCATTTTGCGTTCTTAATAGCAGCGTCTGGCATTTTGCATTTTTTCACTTTTGAATATATGATGAGCCGGTTCGTTGGTTTTTTGATTTAATGATTTTTGGGTTCACTTTCTCTTTATCTATTTTTTCATTTCATCTTTATACCGTTACACAACACAACAACAATTATCAATAATCATGTCTATCGAAGAAATTCCACAAGGTGCTGAAGTTACTATTATCCCAAAGGCTGAAAAAAAGGCTAGAGATGCTCTTTTAAAATTAGGTTTAAAGCAATTGAAGGATATTTCCAGAGTCACTTTCAAGAAGAAGAACAATACTATCTTAGCTATTGAAAAGCCAGAAGTTTACAAGACCTTAGGTGGTTCTTATGTTATTTTCGGTGAAGCTAAGGTTGAAGACCTCACTAAGAGATACCAAGAAGCAATGGCTGCTCAACAAGCTGCAAAGGAAGTTAATGACGCTGTTAACACTCCAAAGGATGACTTAGCTGCTTCCATTCAAGATGATTTAAAGAAGGCTTCTCTTGAAGACAAGCCAGCTGCTGAAGAAGATGATTCAGAACCAGCAGATGCTACTGGTCTTGAAGAATCCGATATTCAAGTTATTGTTGAACAAACTAATACTACCAGAAACAAGGCTATCAATGCTCTTAGAGAACATAACGGTGACATTGTCAATGCTATTATGTCTCTTTCTTAAGTGTAGTTAATTGAAATATATAAATATTTTATTAATAATATGGATTTATAGCTTGTATAAATAATCAATTTCTTTACTTTATTAATTTACAAATAATATATAATCTTCTCTACACATTAACTAAAAAGGTTGGCTGAATCTAATTGTAAGTAACTAAATTATTAATCTGTTGTACTCGTCGTATTCTTGCCTACAGAAAGAAGACCCTTATCAGCTTCAATAGTTTCATTACTTTTCTTTTCAGCACTCCCAGTATCAATATTTGTACTTCCATTTACTTTAACCTCTCCAGCACCATTAACAAATTGACATTTAGGACAAATATATTTAACCTGACTTGGCAATTTACCAGGCGGTGCCAATCCATTATGTGTTAAACACTTTCCACAAATTAATGCATACCTTTTGTCAGGTCCCAATTCATTTTCACCCATAAGTGCATTCAAAAAATGATCATAAAATCCACTGTTTGAATGCTCTTGTTTTTTTAAATCTTCTAAAATCTTGCCTTTTTCTCCATCTTGAATCATTTTCAAATATTCCATTTTCTTCTTTTGAATAGCATCGGCTTGTTTTTCCATCTCTTTTAAATCTTCTCCATTAGAAAATCTTGCTAACAAATCTTTGGTTTTATCAAAATTTGTCTTTTCTTTTAATATTGACAGTTTTTCATTATGTTCATTCTTCAAATACTCAATTGTGCTTTCTTTATTGCTTATTAAGTAATTATAAACGGATAAAAATGTATAGTAAATTAAACCCATTAACATTGGACATAATATTAGCGTAAATATTGTTTTCGGTTCCTTTATATTATTTCTGTAGTATACATAACTAAAATATGCAATATATCCTGAAGTTAAGTACCATATTAATAATTTTTGATAATGTTTCTTTTGTGTTACCAACTTCCGGAGTTTTTTTTCATTAGTGGAAATTTTGGAGGTTATTTTCTTCAACTCAGCTTCAAATTGATCCGGATCAAATTGTTTTGATTTGAACAAGAACATGTTTATATAAGTTTGATTAACCGTTTTGGTTTAATATACAGAAATCAGACTATTGTAATACACGGAATGTAAGCCTAACATCCGATGGCAAATGAAAACAAGTCAAGCCATCATCATGTTGATTTGATAAAAATTAACGCGCAGTCTCAACCGACAGAAATCTTGAACTTTTAAATATATTCAAAGTTATCTACTTATCTTTTTTTCGTAACTATTAATCAAGTCTATAAATCGATATAAATAAAATTTCTAAAGTTAAAATAGAAAGTAATATAATAATTCTAGTTCTATTTCTTTGATAATGCAATGTTGGAACTCTTCTTCAAAATTTCATCTGCCTTTTCTAATTCTACAATTGCAGATTTTAATTCACTTATGAGCTCTCTTTTCTTTGCTTGAGAGACTTCATATGCTATGATGTTATCATTTAGACGTTTCCCCAAAAATATCATTGTTTTATCAATGTATATTCTGAGTTTTTCAAGGTACCAATCTTTGAATTCAGAAATTAGAGATACAGCTTTCTTTTGTGAGATATTAGCAGTTACAGCTATACTTAACGCTGTTACAGCAAATAAAGTATTCAATGTTATAATATCATAAACATAGCCTATATTAGTTAACAAAAATATGGTAAATGGTACAGCAATTACTTCTTTTGTTAAAAAATTATTTATTTGAGCTTGAAGTTCAGGTAACTTGACATTTGAAATATCACTCTTCAATCCAGACAAATAATAATCAACACCATTCTCAGAAATAGTCATATTATTCTTATTTTCTGGAAATAATGCATCAATTCTACCTTCTAAATAATGTGATTTTGCAATTGAGTCTTCCAAAGTACCATAACATTCGATATCTTTATCGAATAAACCATTTTTTAATTTAACTCTGTTACCATTTAAATAGTTGGAGATAAGTAACGTCAAGTCGCCAGAATTGATGATTAGTTGATTCATGTTTGTTAATTTTTTAAGTAATACATTGTCTAAAAATGGGGTAACTTTACTTTGTAGCTCAAAATGTGAATTTTGAGCCCACTCTGTTATCTCTTGTTTCAATTTTTTTGCAGTCTTAACATCATCGGACTCTTTTATGTGCAAATCTCTCAGTAATCCACGCAATAATAAAATTAACGGTTTGTAACCTGAAGTTTCTCTATTCAAAGTGTATAGTAGCTCATTCATATTCGATTGTTGATATAATTCTAAATATGTGGAAACATTATTAATGCTCTTTGCAATTAGTTTGTTTGCATCATTAAGCTTTTCCAAATCAACTTCAAAGCTATTCGGTTTTAGACTTTCAACTAATTTTCCTCCTATTTGAGATTCTGATGATATATTAATAATAGAAAAATATGGAGAGTCATTAAGTTTTTCAATATTACCACTGCTGGAAGTAACATATACCCATAATTGACAATCTGATTCAGCTATGTGATCGTCCTTCGGAACAGTATCCAAATCTAAATTATCTGCACCTTCAATTTTCATTTGTTGACTGAAGCTTTTGTCATTAACCTCAATAAAAGATAAATCATTAAATATGTCACGGTTAAGTAATTTTCCCGACCCATCACCTAATTTTGCATCTTGAATTAAACGTGATTCATGATTTAATATTGGAGATTTTGATTTAAATATTCCACCCTTGACAGTTTCATTTTTGGTTCCATATAATATTTTTATGTTTGAATTAGGATTTGCCTTACGGAACTGTTTTATGACAGCATCAGTTTTGTTGTCACTTGATAATGGATCAACAATCAATGAATCAATAAATAATCCTGGCTTGATGTCCTTCGATTGGACAATACCTAAGGTGATAGTAGTGGGCTCAAAATTTAAGCAATTGGATGAAGGAACAATTTTCTTCACTGTTTCTATCCTTGAATTTATGCTAATATCATTGAAATATTGCTTGATATCTTCTAATGATTGTAATAATGATTTTTTAACCTCTGGATTTGAAATTGAACCATTCCGTCTGTTAAATGATTGTAATCTGCCAGTATAACATGCAGTTCTTGAAGCAGACAAGCTAATAAATCTTTGCATCCTTAATGTGTATTTTATGCAGCTATTTATTCAACCGTGCTAGCTATAAGTATGTATTGGACAATGCAAATGTTTGTAAAGTTGAAGTAAAACATAGTTACATGACATGGTCAACCGAAATCTCATCCAAAGATACAAAGCGCTGTACTTTTTTGATGTCTAGAAACAATGTTGTGTGTGACATTTCTCTACTGCACATAATTTCGAAGAGCACTTTTTTCATTTGAATGCTGTTTCTTTTAATTGTATATTCAAAACAAAAAAAATACCTATATATATACATACACAAGTATGAGTTATCTTTCATCATTCAAAAGAAAATTTTCAACGTCATTTGCATCTTTGAGTCATCAAAACCCTCTTGTAAGCGAACTTATGAATTGTTATAGATTTCATTACTAAAGCATACCGAAACTTAGTACTAACATTTTCATTTTGAAATTCAATTCATTGAACAGGGATTACCATCATTCAAAACTCCCAATACTAAATTACCTGTTAAACATTCATTAGCTAATGTTCGTAAGGTTCTTTTAGTATCTTCATGTAAAGGAGGTGTGGGAAAATCTACCGTTTCTACGAATCTTGCAATTGCACTCCGTAACAGCAATTTAAATGTCGGTTTATTAGATGCTGATATATTTGGACCTAGTATTCCTAAATTAATGAACTTGAAAGGAGAACCTAGACTTAGTGAGGAAGGAAAACTTATTCCATTGAAGAATTACGGAATTCAGACAATGTCTATGGGTTATCTAATTCCGAGTGAAGATAGTCCTGTTGTATGGAGAGGTTTAATCTTACAAAAAGCGTTACAACAGTTATTATTTGATGTTCAGTGGGACAAAATAGATGTACTTGTAATAGATCTTCCCCCAGGAACGGGTGATGTTCAATTAACATTGAGTCAACAATTGAAAATTGATGGTGCAGTTATTGTCTCTACCAGTCAAGATTTAGCATTATTGGATGTAAAGAAAGGTATATCAATGTTTAACAAAGTCAAAATTCCAATATTCGGTTTGGTTGAGAACATGTCTGTTTTCATCTGTCCAAATTGTAACCACGAAGAACACCTTTTTGGTGATGGAGGTGCTTTAAAAGAAGCAGAAAAATTAGGTATCGATCATATAGGATCAATCCCTTTGAATAAACAAATATGCAACCGCAGTGATGAAGGATATCCTGTAGCTATAGACCAAGACTCACCGTTGGCCAAACCATACTACGAAGCTGCTGCTATAGTGAAAAAGAAGCTAGGACTTTAGACTTTAGAATGCACCGAGTGAAAAAGTGGTGGGGAAAAATATTGCCGCATTGGGAAGTTTTGGGATGATCTTTTGCGGAGCTTTGCAAGACCTAGAAAGTTGCCCTTTTTTGAGGGATAACTTTGTGTTAAATGAATGCAAAAACTTAAAATATGTTACGAATCCTGTTTATAGTTTATTTTGTGGTATCTCTCTTTCTTCCCCCACTGATTTCTTTCTTTTGCTTCTTTCTTTGTTTCTTAACTTTTACATTTTCATCTTCATTCTATAGATTTGCTTACAGTATTAAAATCACTTACAAAAAAATCCCGATCAACAGAAGCTATCTTAAATATTAGCTGTTATTTGCAATGAAAATTACTAGTTTAGTTTTATTATCAGGCTTAGCCAAACAAGCTATATCATCTGATACTCCAGAAGGTGACGATGACAATCATGATTACCACCATGTTTCTGAAAGTAACGAAAATGTTCATAATACAGCATTTGGTATTATTAGATCTATTTTAGACCACAGGGACTTTTCTTCAGTTGATTTTGTTAAATTCAATGAATGGGAATCTCCATCTAGCGAACTCTACATAGTTCCAACTGTGGATCAGAATGAAGAGCCTGCTTTTGGCTTAGGTTATAGATTCATTAATGAAGATGAAACTGTTGTCAATTCTCCTGATATATCTAATGTTCTTGAAATCAGAGAAGAAAATGTTACTGCTGCTGGTTTTCCTTTCCAATGGTTGAAACACAAATCTGAAGAGAAAACAGCCGATGATTACTTTCCATTTGGTTCCAAAAAATTCATGATGATAGGTGTCAACAAAGAATCCACCGGTAATGATTATGTTTCTGATTATTATAATGAGGATGAGAGCATAAATTCAGTTCAATTAGTTACTGCACATGGTTTATTTAATTGGTTTGGTGGCGAAGAAGATGATTGCAATGCAGATGAAAAAACAAATACTTTGTTTGATACAGATCACTTCTTGTTTGTCGGTGTTGCAAATGCAGATGATTCAAATAATTCAAACAATTTATTGTTTGACAAAAGAGAAGAAAATTATATGGTAAAATATATTACTTTGACTACTACTGAAACCCAAACAGTTATTTCAACTAGTGTTAAAGATAATTATATTACTACTACTGTCTTTCCATCTCTTGTTCCACCATTGGATGATCAAGATTTTTACTATGATGAAGATGATGATGAAGTCTCTTCCACCTCATTAGTTTCAACACTGACAACCCAAAGTCCTGTTGTATTCAAACCAATTATTGAACCATCTGATACTGTTGATGTTTCATCGACTTGGACACCAACATCTGAAAGTCTTATTTACTCAAGTACTTTATCATACGCAACTAATGAACCTTCAGTTCCTAAATTTGAAGGTAATGTTACTACAGAATGGTCAGTTCCAGAAACATGGAACTCTTATCCTTTCACATCCACTGACGGCCTCTATTTTGAAATACCAGCACCTTATCAAAACTTAAGTTCCGCTGATTTGATGACATCTTTAACTTTTTCAAACTCTACAATTCAATCAATGACATTTACTGCAAGTTATTTTGGTAATAGCACTGCTATTTCCAAGTCTACAGATGCTGATGGTTCCATTTATACCAGGACCAAAGTTGGAAATTTAAGTGTAGTTACCTCTGAAAATGTTGGTAATAATGTTCAAAATGGTGGTTATTGGGCATCTGTTTCTGCACTTGTTTTTGCTGTTTTATCAGGTGCTATTTTAATTTAATGATGTGTTTTTACAATACTAAGGTTTTTTTTTTTTACAATTTTACTAAATGATACACCCAAAATTGACACCTTTATACTTTTACACTTTTACACTTTTACATACACCCAATATTTTTATCTTTTATTTTGCATTTCAATGTTGATCTTATCTTTGGGGTTTTTATTATTTTTATTTAACAATCATGTATAGCATGTTTTATATTACACTTATTTACAAACACAATACAATACAACACATTACAACACAATACAATACAACAGTATATTTTATTAACAAATTACTTTTAAACATAAATAATCTTTATATAGTCACCATATATTACTGCTGCAGAGCAGTTAGCCTTTGTCTCATATTTTTTATTAGATCCTCATCATCATCATCATCATCAGCCTCAACTGCAGTTTGATCTTCTGGTTCAAAAAGTGGTTCATTATTATCCAAATTATTTTCGGTATTGTTGACTTTGTCTTTAGAATCTAATATTTCAGTTAAAATATCATTTATTTCTTCATTTTCATCAAGATCTTCATCTTCCCACTCTGCAGAATCTAAAGCATCACTTACCATTTCATCAATAACACCACTCTTTACCAATTCCTTTGATAACTCTTGAACTGTTCTACTTATTTGCGGTACACGAACCAATTGATTCATATCTTGCATGATACCAGTTGACTTTTGTAAAGAACCTTTAAGTTTAATTAATTGTTGTTGTTCATTTAATTTTAATTCTATAGAATCTAAAGTAGCTCTAGATACATGCATACGTTCATTAACTTTTTGAGTATTACGCAATTCTTTAGCATAAAACCTTGCAGCTTTCATATCATTTTTCTTTGCCGCTTGTTTAATTAAAGATTTACTCTTCTTTTCGACAGTATTTAAATCTTGAATTTGTCTATCCATTTGTCTTTTGTTCTTTCGGAGTTGTTGTTGACATTTCCTATATTGTTCTTTAGGATCTGGTCCCCATATTGCTTTCTTAACAAAATCCATTGTTACGAGCGCTGTATAGTGGTTTGTTATTTGATGGTAGATTGTTGTTAAAACTTATAATTAAATAGTTAATCTCATAGAGATACACAGTTCTTATCAGCAGCTGTTCTTTTCTCTTTTCCAGGTTTCTGTTTGCAGACAAGCCACTACTAAGCAAATTTTGAAAGGAAATTAAATTGCAGAATAAAATTGAGTCTGAAAATTAAGACATCGACGCGTCGGCGATTTTGGATTTAGAATTTAAGATTCTTAAGAAGAAAGAAAAAAGAAAAGAAAAATTAATAAAACGCGTACTTCGTATTTGCTATTTGCTATTTCATACTCCAGTACTACGCGTTAATTTGCAGTGAGACGATTAGTGTGTAGCCATTTTAGATGGAAAAACACGTCTGAAACATTGAAGAGTGCTGTTTTTTCTTTTAGGATTCAAAAAAGTGCCTTTGTCAATTGTTTCATTTGCTCTCCTCTCCTTCCTTTCATTATCTTGAAACTAAAACTAAACCAAAACAAACAATAAATATATCCACATCATGTTAGAAGCTAAATTTGATGAAGCATCTCTTTTGAAAAAAGTACGTTCATAATAGAATGATATATACATTCTTGCAATTTTCAATCAATAATACCATTAAACACAAATACTAACAGTCAAATTCTTTTTCTTGAAACAATTTGTTTTTGCCTATTTTCTTTTGTTATTTTTTTGTTATAGGTTACTGATGCTATAAAGGACTCAGTTAAATTATGTAATTTCAATTGCTCACAAAATGATGGTATCACTGTTCAAGCAATTGACGATTCCAGAGTTCTTTTGATTGCATTGAAGATGGATCCAGGTTGTTTTACTGAATTTAGATGTGATAGAGATATGGTTTTAGGTCTTGATTTAGAATCTCTTGGTAAGATTTTAAAGCAAGGTAATAATGAAGATTATTTAACTTTAATTGCAGAAGATAAGCCAGATAACTTACTAATTGTCTTTGAAGACAAGAAAAAGGATAGAATTTCCGAATTTTCTCTTAAATTAATGGAAATTGATTCTGATGTATTATCAATTGATGAAATGGATCACGACTGTTCTATAACTATGCCAGCTTCTGATTTTGCCAAAATAGCAAGAGATTTTAAAACAATGAGTGAATCTTTACAAATTGTTGTTATTAAAGAATCAGTGAAATTCAAAGCTGAAGGTCAAATTGGTTCAGGTAGTGTTATTTTCAAGCCACATACCGATTTAGATCATGATGAACAAAGTATCAAAATTGATGTGAATTCTCCAGTTAATTTAACTTTTGGTGCTAAATACTTAAATGATATTGTCAAAGCTGCTTCTTTATCATCAACAATCACTATAAAATTAACTGATAAAGCACCTGCATTATTTGAATTCAAGTTACCAAGTGGGTATTTAAGATACTACTTAGCTCCAAAGTTTGAAGATGAAGAATAGAAAAAATCCCCTTCATTTTTATAATTTCAACATTTCTGTATTTTATTCTCTATAGTTATTATAGTTATTATTATTATAATTAAAAAAAAAAAATAATCCAGCATTAAATAATTACTATGCTGATTTCTATGAAAATTACAAAAAGAAAAAAAAGGTTAATACACAGTTTCAACAGGATTTTCTAGTTCAGGTAATTGTGAGGAACATATTGAAGATTTTTCAGTTATTGGTAATACCAATCTATATGCGTCATGTCTATTCATATAATATCTGAACAATCGTTTAATTCTAATGAAACCAAAATTTTCGTATAATTTTAATGCTTTCTTATTCATTACTTCTGTCTCTAAAGTAATTTCATCACAGTGATACTTATTTATCATCAATAGTATACTCTCTTCAATTAATTTTTTAGCTATACCTAAACCTCTAAATTCATCTTCTACACTTAACATTCCAATATAACCTCTTACACGTACATTTCTATGTGGTTCAACTTTGCATATAATATTTCCAACCACTTTACCTTCATTCAGTGCCAATAAACAAAGATCTGGCCAATTATTAATGAAAAAACGGTAGACGTAAATTGAATATGGCTCGCTTAAGTGCTTACTGGTAATTGCTTCAACATCAGAAATCTCCTTATCAATAACTTCTCTACTTCTCAAAGAGGTATCTAACGACACACATCGTATTTCTATATCTGAAAGTTCCACCATCTATATATCTGCTTTGTCAAGTTCTGTACTATTTGGGTTACCATTATCTCCAAATAGATAAAGAAATCATCCACATAAATCATGGATCATAAATCATAAATCATGGATCATGGAGTACAGCAAATTGTTAAGGCGCTTTTTTATGCAAACACCACACCCGTGCACCTCCAGAGGCGGCTTATGAGTATTTGGTATTTGGTGAGCTCATTACTTATTATAGATAACAGCAAAAACACTGATTTTACTCGGACAGGCCCTCTTACAAGATATTGTGACTTATCGTATCTGGAGGTTTGAGAAATGATTGTGTTTGCCTCCCCCCCTACAACACGTTAGAACAGGCACCAAACTATACACTTTAGTGTTTCTGAGATTGACTGTTTTTCACTTATATATATTGGGAAAGATAGGTCTGTTTGATTCCACTACTTTGTATACGTTAACAATTAAATTTACGCCATTTGCCTTTGCATTCAATTAAACTCCGATATATACTGAATTTTAGTATATAACATAAAATTTAATCTATAAATTATAAGTTCGATTATAACAATATAATGAACAGCTCAGTTTCCAACTTTAACTTTCAAGGAAATGATCCTTATTCCACAGCTTTAATTTCTACATTCTTAAAAGGATCTACAATGATTGATCCAAACAAATCAGATTCGTCTAATTCTCAAACTGGTTTATCAATTTACAATGCATTCACAGGTACCAAAATAGTTGCACCATTTAATATTTTCACAAATATGGAATCTTTTAAAGTTTATATTGCTCAAGCATTAAAAATTGATGTTGAAAAATTATTTTTATTAACACCGCTTGGAATAAAATTGAAATATTCTATGATTGTACATGAACAAATTAATGAACTCTTTGTATTCGATAGGAAATTTTTCATTCCTGGATTAATCAAAGTTGATAAATCCGAAATGGCAGTTAAAGAACTTTTATTAACATTAAAAAATGATGAACAAATATTTATGATTAAACCACGAGACTCTCCTTTATCAGTTTCTAATATCGATAGCTTTATAAGTAAAGTTGAAATTTTATTAAATAATAATAATAAAAAAAATAATAGTGAGATCATAATTAATTCAACAGATTTAGACTTTGATAGTTTAAGATTATTGTTGAGTTTAGTGAAAAGAAATTCAGGTTGGTCTTCTGCTTTATTATCTGATATGAGAAGTGCACTTTACAATAATATTTATTATCATGATTATAAAATTGTTGAAAATATTTTAAGAGCTTTAAATTCATTAATTCAATATTTTTCTAACATTTTTATATCATTAGAAAGAGAATTTAATCAAGTATTGGATAAATTTTCAAATATGAATAAAAATTCCCTTGCTGATAAATGGGAAATTTGTTTTAAATTACTAGAAAAAATCACATTTTCATATACAGATAAGAAAACAAAAAAAATCAAAAATATTTTACTTTCAGAACTGATTGATTTAGATAAAACTCTGTTATCTGCTCAAAATTCTAAACGTTTATCAAAAGAAATTAATCAATATTTGATTAAATTAAAAGATATTCTTGAAACTGATATTATGAAACAAAAGGAAAAGATCATAAATGAATATGAATCATATAAATCATTGTATTTAAAACCCGAATGGGATATTTCTGAAAAGGAATCTATGGAAAAATCAAATCAAATTTATAAACAACTTGAAAAAACTGTTGGTGAAATGTCAAAACAATTTGATAATTTACCATCTTTTGAAGAATTAATTACTACATCTAATAATTTATCTACTCATTTATCACAAGATTCCATCTCAAAACTTAATTTATTAATTGAAAGTTATAAATCACAATCCAGAAATTTCGTTCCAAAAATCACAAATCTTGCAAACAATTTATATAATATTCAAAATAAATATTCTGAAGTACGTGAAGAACTTCAAAGGAAAATTATTTCAAATACATTAATTTCAATTGTTAGAATTCAGTTATTAGTAAGAGATGCTAATATGATTTTAACTCAAGAAATATTTTCACGTATTAATCTTATGAAAAATGATGAATTACAACTTTCTTTTGTAGCAGATATACCTGTTTTATTTGGAATTTGGGTAATTACTATATTAAGTAGTATTAAACATAAAACATCACTTAAGAAATTATTACGAAAGACAAATGAAGTTATGGAAATGTTAACTTTTCTTGAAAAGAAGAACAAAACAAAATGGCTACAAGATTTTATTGATGGTATTGGAGCTGAAAAAGTTGATGTTATGTTTTTAAATAATTTAGATTATAAAAATAAGTTTATTATTGGAAATTTATTACAAACTCAATTGATTTCAATTAATGAAAAAGAAAAAATACTTGAAGCTCCAGTTGTTAAAAGACAAAGTTCTGAACCAAATAATTATTTAGCACCTTTTAATAAGATGTTTTTGAATTTTAATAAAAATAATAAAACTAATTTTGAAACTAATATTGATGCAGATACTTCAGATGATTCAAATTTTGATGATTTACTCAATAGATGTAATATTTCATATTTTGAAGAATTATTGACTTATATTACTATGAATGATGTGTTACAATATTTAAAGAATCTTGAAAATGCTGATTATGATCCTAATTTAATTTTAGAATTAAAGAATTATATGAAGAATATTGGAATTGAGCCATCTAATATAACCAAAGCTAATAATAATAACAATGAACATGGAATTGTTTTTCAATCAAGTAATTTTGAAGATTTAGGAAGTTTTGATTTTAATGATGCTCATTATATTAAGATTTTTAAAACTTTTATTAAAAGTTTTGAATCCGATGGTATTGTTATTGATATTAAGACTAAAAATTCTAAGATTGAAAATTCTAAGATTGAAAGTTCTAAAATTGAAAATTTAATTGATGATTCAAGTTTAGTAAATATATACAAAGAAAGGGTTCAAAAATTAGAAAATTTATTACATGAAAAAAGATTTCAAAATTTTAATGATAAATGGAGTCAATTAAATAACCAAATTTTAAAATTGGATAATATTGATAGTATTAAATTTAATGAAGATCAAGTTTTTGATTCTAATACTGGTGTATTAGGTAGAAAGACAATTAAGATGCCACCTATTCATTATTCTGAAAAAATCCAAAGGTTAGAAGATGAGAATAAAGAATTGAAAGATATTGTTAATGAATATAAGAGGAGTCAAACAGGAGAAGAAGTTGAAAAATTGAAAAAGAAAATTGAAATGCAAAAAGTTCAAATTAAAAATTATCAAACTAAAATTGAAGATGTTAATTCTACTGTGAATGATAAAGATAAATTAATAAATGAATTACGTCAACAAATTACTCAATTATTAAAAGAAAAATCTGATGTTATTAATGAAAATAAAAAATTAAATTTAAATATTAATGAGTTAAATACATTTAATAAGGATTTATTAGAAAATATGTCAAATAAAGAAAATGAATTATTAAATGAGAATCAACTTAATCAGCAAGAAAAAAATCATTTAAAATTAAGAATTGAAGAATTATTAGAGATTAAGAATCAATACGATAGTGTAATAGAAAAGATGAAAGAAACAGATGAAAATGTTTGTAATGCATTATCTATTTTATCATTTGCATTTATTAAATTAAAAGATTTAAGTAATATTACATTTAAAAATTTGGAAACATTTTGTTTAATTCTTGAAATGATGGGATTATTGTTAATTGAAGATAATAATAAAATGGATATTAAAAGAGTGAAAGGATTAAAATATATTAAGAAAGAACGATTTTTAAAGTTACATGGATCAGAAAAAATTGAAAATTTAGATGTTGTTAATGATGAGAAAAAAGGAGAAAGAGAGAAAGAAGAAGAAGAACAAGAAGATGATGATACACTGTTTTTTGAGATTGTTGCATCTAATTTACCTGGAGATTATAAGAATACGATTGATTGGGTTCCTGATATGGAGGATAAGATTAAAGAATTGAAGGAAATATCATGTTTTGTTAATACATTCAATAATAAAGATGAAGATGAATCTGAAGAAGGAGAAGGAGAAGATAATGACGACGATGAAGATAATAAAACATCGAAAATTAAGGAAATTGAAGAAACTTTGGAATCAATAAATAGATATGATTTAAAATTAAAATCTATTATTGATATATATTCTGAACAAGAGATTGAATTAAAATACCAAGATTTTAAGAAAAATACAAATATTGAAAGAAATTTAATTTTAAGTAGAGTTCATAAGAGATTTGAAGATGTTGAATCATTAGCTAGGAAATTACAAAAGGAGAAAGTTCAACTTAAATTAGATATTAAGAATTTAAATAAAAAGATTTCACAACAATTAGTATTAAGAAATTTTCAGAAGAATGATCTCGTTCTTTTCCTTAAGACATTAGTTCCAATTTTAGTTTCTGATGATAATAATAAATTAAATAAACCAAATCAACCATGGGCGGTATTTAATATTGGATATCCGAATTATTATTTAAAATATAAATCATTTGATGATATTTCAAAACTTGAACAAAAGGAATGGTTTGTTGGTCGAATCAAAAATATTGAAGAATTTATTGTTACTGTAGAAAATAAAGATAGTCCTGATGGTAATCCTTTTAATCTTAGTGTTGGAACCAAATGGTTTTTTGTTGTTACAAAGGAGGAAGTAGGTGGAGGAAGTGTTTTATAATCACAGATCACATGCATATATATATATATCTGATGTATTTTGAATCATGTTATTAAGTTTTATATACATATTAGCTATTCCGAAACTATGCAAGAGATCCGATTGGAGAAAGAAGAAGCCGTGCATGTGATCTGTGATTCAATTTTTATTTTATTAAGGGGAGAAGTCGCACAGGGCGAGTGGAAAGTGAAAGTTGTGAGCTGTGACTGGGACTGTCTTATCTTTGCGTGGAATGTGGGGTGTGTGTGGGGAGAAGGGAGGATCAAGTCAGTTGGAGTCAGAAGGTTTAAAAGTTGTTGTTTGCTTTTGTTGTAACTTTTTCTTCCTTTAAAATATGAATTACGGGGTATTATTATAGAATATTATCAGATAAACAAATAAACAAACCAGGAAACAATTAAGTCATCAAAATAAAGGAATGATGCAAAACCAAATATGGAAGGAACGCATGATTAATGATGAATATAGGTTAATACTAGGTAATAATAAAGATCAATTTGATATTAATGAATCTGATGAAGAAAAAGAATATTATTATAAAAATGATAATGAAGAAAATTTTGAATTATTGAAAACAGAAGATTTATTAACAACTGAACTTAGTAATATACATATTGGATATTATTGTCAACAAAGATTATTAAAACAAGATAAATTTATTGATTATCTTTATAAATCAGGTATTTATATTAAACTAGAAGAAAATTCAAATGTTAATGATTTGATTCGATTATTGAAAAAATGGTGTTTAGAAGGTCCATATAGTATAACAGAGAATATATTTAAATGTTTTGAAAGAAATAAAATGATATGTATTTCAAATACTATTAAAACGAATAATATTATTTGGAAGCAATTAGCATTAATAATGAAGAAATGTTTGAAAAATAGTACTGTAAATGAGGAGATTAAATTGGTTCAAATGTCTCCAATGTATCGATATTATGGTGATCTTTATCCTGATAATGGACGGGATAATGATTTTGCTGGGGTTAATGATGTATTTGACTATTGTTAGTTAGTATGCATGGGTATTTTTATATTTATTTTTATTTTTATTTTTATTTTTATTTTTTTTTAATTAAGATAAATTCTTTGAGCGATAAAGATAACGAGTAACGAGCGCTAATTAGGAAAACGTAATATGTTTTAAAAAAGAGGCTCATCATTATTAAAAATGTTTTTTTTTTGTCAGTTCTATTTCTTTTTTTTTTTTTTTTTTTTTTTTTTTTTTGATATTTATATCATTAAAAGCATGCATAAAAATTGATACTAGCAATGAATAAAAGTGCAGGGAAGTTGTATAATTCGAATATAGAAATATTATTATCGAAAAACACAGTATATGCATTTGGTAGATTACCATATGATAAAAATGATGAACGAGTACATAGAATTCAAATTAATGAGCCTCATTTATCATTAACACATTGTTATATATGGATAATTCAATTTGATAAGGAAAGTAATAATATATGTTATTTTCAAGATGT
Source organism: Pichia californica (assembly GCA_030574395.1). NCBI lineage: Eukaryota > Fungi > Ascomycota > Pichiomycetes > Pichiales > Pichiaceae > Pichia > Pichia californica. Next base: position 147,152 of record JAJMEW010000180.1, read on the forward strand.
TTCAAGAAATGGATGTTTAATTAATAATGAAATTGTTGGTAATAATAAATTTAAAATTATAAATAATAATGATTTAATTAAATTATATAATGGAATTGAATTTAAATATCAATCAAATAATAATGAATTGAATGAAAATGAAGGTAATATTATTGAAACTAAGAAATGGAAGATATTACCTGTTATAATTGGATTTGGTACATTTGGTAAAGTTCAAGTTGCTATCAATAAGAAAGAGAATGGTAAGATGTATGCGGTTAAGACTATATTTAATTTGAATTCAATTAATAATAAGATTGAACATGAAATTTTAAGTAAAGTTAATCACAAAAATGTTATTAAAGTTAAGGAAAGTTCTATTAGTAATAGTAATAATAATAAAATAAAGATATTTCAAGAATTAGCAATTGGTGGTGATTTATTTTCATATTTATCACAAGATAAAGCTCATCTTTGTAAAATACCTGAAAGTGAAGCAATTTTTGCAATTTATCAAATTTGTAAAGGATTAAATTATTTACATAATAATGGGATTGTTCATAGAGATTTAAAGTTAGATAATATATTAGTTATGGATGTTCCAATTAGATATCCAAGATTAAAAATTGGAGATTTTGGTATTGCTAAAAAGCATTTACCAATTGGAGAATCACAAATTAATAATAATAATAATAATAATAATAATATTAATATTGAAGAAATAAATACGTTTAGGAAATCACGTAAATCATATTGGATGAATACAATTGTTGGTACAGCTGAATATGCTGCACCTGAGATTAATATGAGGAATAGTAAAAGTAATAAAGAAAACGAATTTAATTATAATTATAAAGATTTTTTCGCTATTAACGAATCGAATAGCGATTCTAACGATTTCAATCAATATAATGAAAAAGTTGATAGTTGGTCACTTGGAGTTATTAGTCATATCTTATTATCTGGTGTATCACCATTTTACAGTGAAGATATTAAAGATATACTTGAAAAGAGTAATAAAGGGATTTTATATATAGATAATAGCACCAAATGGAAAGAAATCAGTCAAGTTAGTAAAGACTTTGTTAAGGGGTGTCTCGAAAGAGATCCACAGAGACGACTTAGCATTCGGGAGTGTCTTGTAAGTGCTATGTTCAGTCATGGCAAGAGGGGGGGGCTTATCCAGTTATTAGATAGAAAGATGTAGTGTGTGTATTATTCACAGTAATCGTGACAAGTGACAAGCAGCGTGGAGCGTGGACCAGCCTGAGGCCTGAGCCAGGATAGCCTGCAGTGTAAGAACAGCAGCAAAAGAAAACAGGCGAAAAACGAAAAACCCAGCAAAAGCAAAACCACCGAACGTGCGGATGCGGGTGCTGCTGCGGGTGCTGCTGCTGAGGGATTAGGGGTTACAGCAGGGAGTCGGCTCAGAGCTCTCTGCTCTCTGCTCTCTCTCTCTCTCTCTTCCACTTTTTCCCATTCTTCCTCTTCTTCTCCTGACACACTCGTTTGGTGTTGCCACCAGAGCTTCGTATACCCCCTACATATCACATAACGCCAGCTTCAGAAGGGTAAGGTGCTGTTAAAGACATCTCGGTTTATACATCTTTATCACAGATACTTCATATCCCCCAACACCCTTTATATATATATATCCCACTCTTCCCCGAAATAGAAAAAAAATTCCTGCTGTTGATCCGAAACAAATCATAAATTCCACTTTGACGTTTGACGTATAATTCACTCACCACTCAAGTTTCAATTTTAATTTATATATATAGAGGTATAATATTATTTTATTTATTCCAGATACCATTATTACTCTAATCTAATAAATATACATAATATTGAACTCATCACTTTTTCTAACACATACATATACCTGGCTCTTTAATATTTTTCACAATTATTTATTCATTTCGCCGATTATAACTAACGTGTTCTAAATTATCATTTTTTTTTTTCCTTTTGTTTACTTGTTAATAAACGTCTTTCAATTCAGTAAATTTTTTCATTTCAAAATTTACATTTCAAATATTTTATTCCTTTTTTAATTAATTCAATTCTTCATTTCTTGCAACTTTCCAACATTTTATTACATTTTTTTGTTGCATTTACTTATTGTTTATAGAGAAAAAAATTTTATTATTATATGTTATATTAAATTAATATATACATATTATATCCATTTGCATATTTGAATATCATTATCATCATTATATTGTTATCAGTTTATTCATATTATTAAACAATTATAAAAATGTATTCTTCTAATTCTCCATCTTCTAATTCTTCTTTATTACCATATGATAATACCATAATGAATAACAATATTTCTAACTCTAATTCAAATTCAAATTCAAATTCTAATTCTAATTCAAATTCAAATTCAAATTCTAATTCTAATTCTAATTCTAATTCAAATTCTAATTCTAATTCTAATTCAAATTCTCAAATTAATACTAATGGACAAATACCTCAATTATGGATGGGTGAATTAGATCAAAGATGGGATGAATTAACAATTAAACAAATTTGGAATAGTTTATTAAGTTCTTTAGGTATAGTTGTTCATTCTGTTAAATTAATTAAAGATAAACAAAGTTTTCAATTAGGTTTAGCAAATGCAGGTTATTGCTTTATAAGATTTCATAATTTTGAAGATGCTTCAAAAGTTTTAAATAATTTTAATGGTAAACCAATACCAGGTACAAACAATCAACATTATTTTAGATTAAATTGGTCTTCTGCAAATATTCAAGCTGCTGCTATTGCTGCTGCAACTGCTGCTTCTTCAATCTCAAATCCAAATTTAAATACAAATTTAAATTCCAATCCAATTTTAAATTTAAATTCAAATATAACAACTAATTCTTCTACTTCTTTATCAAATTCTTCAATTCCTTTAACAACATCTTCAAATCCTATTGAATATTCAATTTTTGTTGGTGATTTGCCTCAAAATATTAATGAACAAATCTTACTTCAAACTTTTAAATTAAAATATCCTTCTTGTACAAGTGTTAAAATTATGGTTGATCAATCAACTGGTAATATTAAAGGTTATGGATTTGTAAAATTCCTTAGTGAAGATGAACAAAAAAGATCTTTAATTGAAATGCAAGGTTATATGTTATTAGGTAGAGCAATTAGAGTTTCAACTGCATCAAAATCAAATTCTTCTTTACCAAATTCAAGTTCTGGTTTATTACAAAATGGAACTTTAGATTCTTTAAATATATCTTCATCTACTATGTTATCTTCAGATCAACTATCTTCTTCTTTAATTTCTCAATTACCTCAACAACAACAACAACAAAACTCACAGTCAATTTATTCTCAACAATCAAATAACATTGTCGATCCTAATAATAATAATAATAATAATCCTAATCATTCTTTATTACAACCACTACCACAAAATAATTCTGTTCAATATTTTAATGATCCTGCAAATACTACAGTTTTCATTGGTGGTTTAAATGTACCATTCACTGAAAGACAAATGTTTGATTTATTTTCAAAATATGGTAATATTAGTTATGTTAAAATTCCAGCTGGTAAAAATTGTGGATTTGTTCAATTTTTTCATCGAGCAAGTGCAGAAATTGCAATTAATGAAATGCAAGGTTATGATATTGGAGGTGGCTGTAAAATTAGAGTTAGTTGGGGTGCTAGAGCAGCTCAAAGAAGCTGGTTTGCAAGACAATTACAAATTCAACAACAACAACAACAACAACAACAACAAGTACAACAACACACTCAAATGTCAATCACTGATCAATTGATTCAATTGAATCAATTGAATCAATTAACTCAATCATCAGCTTCATCATCAACAATAACATCTGCAAATAATAATCCAATTGATCAATTATCTAGTAATGATATTAATGTACTTTTAAATATGACAAAGGGTCAAAATATTACTGAAAATTTAGGTTTATTTGATCCATATCTTAACATTAATGGTAATGATAATATGTTAAATTTAAATGGTTATTCTGTTGATCAATATCAATTTCAAAATGATCAAATTCCATTTACTAATATTGGTGGTGGTGGTAATTCTTCACCATCAAATTCTTCTTCAATTAATAATCAAAATACCAATAACAATACCAATGTCAATAATTTGGCAACTACTAATGATGAATTAAAATTAAATAAACTGTTATTAGCTGCTCGTGATGGTAATCTCGATCAACTTGATCTTGGTTCAAATATTTACAATTAACAACAGCTAAAAATAATTTATTTTTCTAATGAATGAATTTTTTTTTTACTATATGACCTACATACATTATTTCTCTATTTTATTTTTTATCTTTTTGTTTTGTTTTTTTTTACATTTTATTTTTTTTTTTTTTTTTTTTTTTTTTTTTTTTTTTTTTTTTTTTTTTTTTTTTTTTTTTTTTTTTTTTTTTTTTTTTTTTTTTTTTTATTTTTATTCTTATCTGCAGTTTATTTATTTATTTATTTATTTATTTATTTATTTATTTATTATCTACTTATTTATTTATTTATGTGAATTTCATTTCATTTTCATTGCCTTTTGTTTGTTGTTGCTAATATATTATAAATTCTTGCTGCTATGATTTACTTTTCAATGCTTATTACTTATTATCTTGTTATTTCTTATTATCATTATTATTAATACATTAATATTATTAAATTGTTGTTGTTTTATTCATTCCTCTTTTTTCATTTTCTTTTTTTTTTGTTTCTCAACAATTACTTCTTGCTCATTCTCATATATATCATTTCATTTGTTGCCTAGTTTATAAATTTTCTTTTATTTCTTTGCCTATACATGCTTACATATACATACATTCTTATTTACTTATACATACATTTAAATATTCTTGAATATATTTACAAAATATTATATATACAAACAAAAAAACATAAATTTTATTAAAATAATGATTATAATTAGTAAAATAAATTTGATAAATACATTTGATTTAAAAAATTTACATTCGCCACATAATACGCCACAATAGAGAGTAATTTTATTATCTAAAATTTAAGAATTTAATGAAATTAAAATAAAATAAATATTCTTAATGATTCAAACATTAAGTAATTTATTTAGCATTTAGCTATGAGCTATAAGGTTATGAGTTATTAGTAAGGGCATTAAACATTAAACATTAGGGTCGATTTTTGGCAATGCCGATGGAAATTGAAAATTTAAAATTAAATTTAACGAGAAACGAGACCTTTTCAAAATTTATAGTTTAATGTTTAATAAATTTGGTACGGCTTTTGCGTTTCAGCCGTTACTATTGTAGTAAATTTTCTACTCTAAATTATGTACGCTACGTACTATATATACGTACTGACATGTAATTGATGAATCATCAAAAATTACCGTTTTGCTGTCAAATTTTAGCACATTAAATTGAGATCTGTTCCCGTTACCGGCCCTGTCTTTTTTTCATTTCTTTCTTTCTCTCTCCGTTTTTTATTTTCACCTCCGATTTTTTTTTGTACAGCTCTCTTACTGTTTGCAATGTTAATCTAATATATATTTTTTTTTTTGCTACCATTATTTTTCTTTCTGAATTTATTGACTAATTTTTAAATTTTTGGTAATAAATTTTATGTAAAAATGTCTGAAACAAATAAACCAGTTTATGAAATTCCAGATTTTAATTCAGTTACTGAATTTTCAAATAAACCAATTCCTGAACAAATTAGTAATGAAATTTCAAGTTCAATTGAATCAAAAGAAAATAAATCAACTCCATATGATGAAAATTTAAATGAAAATTCATCAACATTTCTTAAAAAATTTATTGATGGTTTTAAAAGAATGGAAATTGATGATATTGATCCAAATTTAACTGAAATTGAACGTGCAAATATAATTGCTGATAGAGCTCCATTAAAAAGAAATCTAAAAAATAGACATATTCAAATGATTGCAATTGGTAGTGCAATTGGTACAGGTTTATTCGTTGGTAGTGGTACTGCACTTAGAACAGGTGGTCCAGCATCTTTAATTATTTGTTACTTTTTAATTGGTACAATGATCTTTTGTACAGTTCAAGCGTTAGGTGAATTAGTTGTTGCATTCCCTGTTGCTGGTTCATTTCTATCACTAAATTCAAGATTTATTTCACCAATTTGGGGATTTTGTATGGCTTGGAATTATACTTTATTATGGATTATTGTGCTACCACTTGAATTAGTTGCTGCATCATTAACAATTAGATATTGGAATGATGAAATTAATTCGGCTGCTTGGGTTAGTATATTTTATTTTACAATTGTATTTATAAATAT